>SNQJ01S0071979.1:31249-42610 GCA_010110895.2 Picea sitchensis | reverse complement strand
GAAGGGTGTGGTTGCATTACAAACCGTCGATACGAAAAATTCTGAGGTGCCAAAATATTTGGGCCCCACATTTTAGTTAAAGGTCATATCAAGTGGAGTTAAGGGAAGAGTCAAATACCCGTTGACCCTTTTCAGGGTTTTGGCGATTGAAAGGGTCAAAGGAATTCACATCAGGGGTAGCGAAGTCACGAAACACGAAACACTCTTTCGGGCGAAGATTATGGTCATGACAGTTGATCACGTGGTGAGAGTTTTTGCTTTGTGCCAGGTCACATAGGTGTAACTCCGAAGAAGGACCCATGGAGACACTTGTGTGTTGGATATTTCTATCAAAGAGTTGATCAGACTCAAGGGGAGATAGAGAATGATCCTTAGACCGGATGGTTGAGCAGAACCTGCTCAGAAGGTGGGGCATTGCGTCAATAATGGAGTATCTAACTACACCTAGAGTTTCTTCTAGAATTGATTAGGTTATATTTTGAAAATACAAGAACAGTTAAGATCTCCATATCTCATCCTACATGAACCTATAATGGAGTATCTCACTACACCTAGTATTTCTTCTAGGATTGATTAGGTTATGAATGATCTTCCTTTTAAGAATGTGAAGAGAGTTAGTTACAGATTTTTGTTAGATTAGTTGCTATAGGAAACATAGTCAAAGTTCATATTTTTCTTTCATGAGCCTGTAAATGAACAAATTCATTACCTGGGAAAGAGCCTTTAAGTCACATGCTTGTTTATATTTGTTTTATGAGTTTTTCTTTCTGGTTTTTAAACTGTGTAAATAATATTTTTGAAGATTGTGAAAAAGAATATTGGTTTTGGAGTGTTTCTTATGTAGGATATACTCATCACACATAGAAACTTATATGTTATTGTCACATATAGTGCATCAACTCTATTGATTATGAAACCGGATTGACATATTAATGATTGCAATATATTAACCATATAATGGCACCAACATTTTGGCATCATTGTCAGGGAGTTGTAAACGGTAATAGGTAGTATTTGAATTAGATTGATTTTATGGTTTTGGATTGGTTTTAAGGATGACCTAAGGGCAGAGATAAGATGGTAAGATGTGAGGTAAGAGCCCATGAATCCACTTTAATGGGGTTGCTCCAAAGTCAAGTTGTCCTCTTACCTTTAGTAGTTAAATTTTGTGTTGTGTTAGTATTAGATATTGTTCTTTTTTTATGTATAGACATAGGGATAGTAAAGGTAGATTTATTGCATCCAAAGTTACAGAAAATTCAAGAAAACCCCCCAAAGTTACAGAAAATTCAAGGAACCCCCCCCCCCACACTAATTCAACTAATTTCTGTACAGGAGAAATTATCAGAGGATAGAATTCAAAGGAATCAATTGAAACCACAACCAAATACCCTAAATATGAAGCTATTGTGCATATTGAGAACATATCACAACAATGAGTAAGGGAAGCACTAGTGACCCAACCAGAAGAAAGAGTTGGAAAAGAGACATAGGTAGTGGTAGAAGAGGTTGAATCTTCCATTGGAGAAGTACACAAAGTATTGGTACAGCTGGATATCCCAAATGATCCATTGGTTGAACCATCACTTAGTGGGGAAAAATAACTTGTATCCTATAACGTGATGTTCAGAAATATGGCAGATGAGGAAGGGAATGAAAATAATGAAACTAAGACATTCAGATTCCCAATATTAGGCATTACCATAGATGTTTCTATGAAGAATATCCCACTTTCATCACTACCTAACTTCCATGGTATGTCAATAGAATATCTTGATTCATTTTTGTTTGAATTTGATATACTATGTAGAAATTACAATTGTATTGATAGTGCACAAAAATTAAAACTCTTTCCAGCTACACTTAAATACTTAGCATTAAGATGGCTTATGAGTCTAGGAGAACATAAAATCTTGTCTTGGGATGGTATGAAAGAAACTTTCCTCCAGAAGAATCATGATTAATTCAAACCTAGAGATGATAGGAATGATATATTTAAAATGCAACAGTCTGAGGAGGAGAGTCTGGAAGATTACCTAGAAAGGTTTATATACAATTACCAAAAGACAAAACAATTCTCCTTAGACACAACCACAGTTAGGACCATATTCCTGAAGGGTATAAGGGATGATTTATTGAGTTATTGAACCTTAGGATCTCTAGGGATGTATACTAGAAGCCATTCACAGACATTGCAGAATATTGTAAATAGTACTGCAACCAAACCAAAACAGGGAAACGTTAAGGGATCCTATAAGAAGAACTATTAAACCTACTCTAGGAGGTGTTACAAGGACAAAATCAGGTAATCTGCTAGAAAAATTCAAAAAATACGTCCTAGACACAATCAACACCCAGTTAGATACCATGAAAATAAAAAGGAAAGAAGAAGAAGAAGATGCGTCTTTAGCAATTTTTGTCCTCAGCGTAGGAAAAGGCATCCCAAAAAACAATGTCCTATTAATGCCATTGAATTTTGTGGGCTCTGTACAAAGGACCACCCTACCGAAGAGTGACCTTCCTTACCTGGAATACAAGCCATTTTAATGGAGGAGGGGAACATCAAGAAACATCATATCCCTTAAGACAATATGGAGGCAGCAAAATCCTAATATGTTTTTCGACCTGAGCAAACAATACTCACAACAACAATGGATTCCTCCAATGCCTTACTCTCAATGGACACATAAGAAACCATAAGTCCAACCTTGGAAACAAGGATGGAGGGGGACTTCATATGGGAATGTCCCTTTTTCAGCCACCAACTTTTCCTTCTTACCCACAATATCCTTCCAATATCTCTCAGTTGTTACTTGGATTTAATCCACCTACTTTACCTTCACCTTCCCAGCTATAAAAACAACTTACATTTCCTTTGAAACCAAACCACTAGAAACAAATGAAAGGTTCACCCAATCCAAATCGCCCTCGTCCTACCCCTATTCCTGCAAAACCCATCCCTAATCTGAACAATAGACCTACACAACCTTTACAGAATCTTGAAGTAGAAAATTTCCCAACTTATGTGATAACTCCTACTTCATTGAATGAAATTCATTTAAGATCTAGGAAGGTATTGAATAAACCAAATTCTATAATGGTTATCCAAGAAGAAGAACAAATAGATAACCAACCATATGAAGAAGAAGCCACCCCTATACAAGAGGAAATTCCTCCTCAAATTCCTTGCCCATTAGAAATACCTCAGAAAACTAATCCTCCACCTTATCCAAAAATGTTACTTGTGAAGAAATCTGAGGTACCTTTAGTACATGATTTAGAAGCTAAACTAAATAATATATGTGTAAATATTCCCCTACTTCAATCCATAAAAGACATTCCTATCTATGCCAAGATTATAAGGGATATTTTCATTAAAAATATTGGGAGGAAGAGGAAGGAGCCTCCTATTATACAGGTGGTTGGACAACTGTCAGAATTTATATAAGAAATTCCATATAAATATAATGATCCAGGAAATATAGTGGTGAGTATAGAAATTAATGGGGTTTCTTTGTCAAATACACTTATTTATCTAGGAGTAGCAATAAATGTTATGACCATTGACACCATGCGAACGCTACAACTAAATCACTTAAGGCCAACACAGACCCTACTGGAATATGCAGACAAATCAGTAATATGTCTAACATGAAGTATAGATGATGTAATAGTCACCTTAGCCTCCTGGGAGTATCCTATGGACTTCTTGGTAATTCATTCAAAATCCTCAAAACCTGGACATCCAATTGTGCTTTGTCGACCTTGGTTGGCCACTGCTAATGCATTTATTAGTTGTCAGCCTGGGAAGATGACAATTTCCAATGGAACCCACAATCAAAAACTTATTCTCTTTCCTCCTTCCCAAGTAGCCACTGAAGTTCCTTTATGGTTGGATAATCCATATGGGAAGGAGGACTATGCTCAACTCTTGTTAATAGTTGAGCAAGTAAAGGGAGTTCAAGAACAAATTGAAGAACATATTTTAAGCCTATTTTTAGCTAATACATAATGCACTGAATATCCTCAATCTTTTACAGATTATACACATATCTTCATCTCTCAATTTCAAGAGATCTGGCATCCCTCCACTTCTGCATTGTTCACTAGATCATTAATAAATGAAGGGGAAGATTCCATTGTTCATACTGTTGAAATTCATCTTGGAAAATCTCTATATATCAATTCCCACATGGAATCAGATCAACAACAAAAATTGATCCAAATGATTCAAGGATAGTCTGATGCTTTTGCATGGGATTACTCTGACATGAAAATAATTCACCCGGATACTTGTATACACCATATTTACATCAATTATGAAATTATACCTGTTAGGAAGTCCCAAAGAAGAATGAATCCAACCTTAAAAGATATAGTGAAAGAAGAACTCCAAAAACTCCTACATGTAAATTTTATTTACACTATTTCAGATAGCAAGTGGGTATCCCCATTAGTTATTGTCCCTAAGAAGAATGGAAAATGGAGTATTTATGTGGAATTTAGAGAGTTGAACAAGGCTACCTACAAAGATTATTTTCCTTTTCCTTTCATAGACCAAGTCTTGGACACCTTGTCTGGGAAGAGGTACTTTTCTTTCTTAGATGGGTTTAGTGGTTACAACCAGATCCAAATTGCACCTGAAGATCAGGATAAAACCACATTTACTTTCCCATGGGGTACTTATGCATATAGGGTTCTTCCATTTGGTTTGTGTAATTCCCCTACAACCTTTCAGAGGGTTGTCCTGGCCATTTTTTCTCATTTAACCCATGACTGTGTAAAATTCTATATGGACAACTTCACAGTATATGGGGATGATTTCCAGGAAGCATTGGACAACCTGGAGAAAGTATTGATCAATTGTAGAGAGAATAAGCTTTCTCTCAGTTATGAAAAATACAAAATGATGCTCACTGAAGGGATTGTCTTAGGCCATCATATTTCTGGTAACAGAATAAGGGTAGACCCTACTAAAATTGACATTATTTCTCAAATCAAAATCCCTAGATCATAGAAATAAGTTAGAATATTCTTAGGGCATGTTGGATATTATAGGAGGTTCATTACAAATTTTACAAAATTAGTTTCCCCACTGTTCAAATGTTTATAAAAAGAGGTTGAATTCCATTGGGATGAATAGTTTCAGATTTATTTTGAAATTTTAAAGAAAAATCTTTCAAGTACCCCTATTTTAAGAGGGTCAAAATGATCTCTTCCTTTTCATATCTGCACTGATGCCTCAGATACAACTTCGGGGGTTATTTTACGACAAAGAGAAACAAACTTCCTTATTCTATTTACTTTGTCAGTAAAAATCTCTCCCCTACCTAAGTAAATTATATTGTCACTGAAAAAGAATTCTTATCATTAGTCCATGCCATTAATAAATTTAGACACTACATAATAGGGTATGAGGTTTTTATACACACAGACCACTTAACCATTAGGTTTTTAATGAATAAACATGTGACAAATGATAGAGTTACTAGATGGTTGTTATTATTGCAATAATTCAACATTACTATCATTGACGGACCTGGACGAGATAATCTCATTGTTGATTTCCTACCTAGACTTATTCATACAGGTGATAATGCACCAGTGGATGACAATTTTCTGGGAGAAAAATATGTTTGTTATTTCTACTTACACTCCTTGGTATGTAGATGTGGTCAACTATCTTGTAACAGGAAATTTACCTCAGAATCTGTCCCCTCGAGAAAAATAGATAATTATTTAGTTGAGTGAAAATTATACGTGGCATGATGATTGTTTATATCGTGCATGGCCTGATTTGGTGATCAGAAGGTGTGTATGGGAGGATGTGATGCATGACATACTCAAATCATGCCATGATGGCCCAAGTGGAGGCCATTTTGTTTATAAGAGAACATCATACAAAATACTACATTCAGACTACTATTGGCCAACCATTTTTAAGGATGCAAAGAAGTATGTGGCCAACTGTGATGATTTTCAGAGGATGGGGAAACCAAATGCACTTGATGATATGCCTCTCTAAGATCAGGTAGTAATTGAACATTTTGAAAAATGGGCCTTGGAATTTGTAAGACCTATTAATCCTATGTCTCTAAGAAAAAGGTACATACTGGTCTATACAGATTATGTGACTAAATGGGTAGAGGTTAAATCTTTGTATTATGAAAATGAAAAATCTGTTGTTGATTTTATTTTTGACGAAATATTTACTCATTTTAGTGTGCCTCAAGAAATAGTGAAAAACCAAGGAACCCAATTTACCTCCAATCTGGTCAAATCCATTATTGAACAATATCATATTAAACATAGAAAATATTCACCTTATCACCCCCAAGAAAATGAACAAGTGGAATCAACTAACAAGGTGATAGTGGCTATTCTCACCAAGACAGTTCAGTTACACCATAAAGACTAGGTTGATTGGTTTCCTAAGGACCTATGGGCCTACAGAACAACTTGGAGAAACACAACAATCCATACACCTTATGAATTGGTGTATGGGAAACAGGTGTTTCTTCCCATAGAATTTCAAGTAAAAACCTATAAGATTGATATTCAATTGGGTATGTACTTAGATGAAGCTAAAAAATAGAGGATATTGCAGTTGAATGAGCTTGATGAAATCATACAGGATTATCTTCAAAGGACTACACTCATTCAAGAACAAAAGACTAAATGACATGATAAGTACATCAATAAGAAGTCTTTTTAGCCAGGTGATTGGGCCCTCCTGTATGACAATAGGTTCAATAATTTTAAGGGTAAATTTTCCACTCGATGGTTGGGACCCTATGAAGTAGACACAATTTACGAGAATGGTTCAATGAAGATAAAAACCGTTGATGAAGATCAGACTTCCTTTGTCGTAAATGGGCATCGATTGAAAGCTTATCATAAGCCTCTGTCTAAAGAGTATTTTAGTAAACATGTTCTTAAAAATTCTAAAATGCAATTGGTAAGAAAGAGGATCTCTCCTCCTATTGATCTACTACTGTATGTTTTTTTGTGAGATTTAATTTAACTATGCACATATATGTATATAGGTGTGTTGTTAGATAGTGATTTTGGTGTTACTAACAAGAGAAAAAACTAATTGTCATCTCATGTATATAAGCAATAAGGAGGACATCTTCCAGGTGTAAGTTTATTCCTTTATCCATCCCTGGTATATTATTTAAGGAAAAGGATCCTAATGGAGGTTTCTTTAAGTTTTTTAGACTCCTAAAAATTGAAAACACCTGTGAGTAGGAACTGGCCCGGGATTGAGAAAAATCCATCAGACAATAGATGGAGTTTTCTTTAAGTTTTTCAAATCCTAAAAATTGAAAACAACGATGAGCAAGAACTGGCTCGAGCTTGAGAAAAATCCACTAGACAGTAGATGGAGTTTTCTTTAAGTTTTTCAAACTCATTAAAATTGAAAATATCAGCGAACATTAATTGATATGGGCTTGAGAAAAATACATAGGAAAGTAGTAGTTAGGTTTTTTTGTCCTGAATATGGATCCTATTGTGGATCCGAAACGTCGACAAGAAATTGAAAACACTGTGGTTCTTCCGATAATTTCTAAACAAAACTCTCACCACATAAATCTAAATGATTAGGTTTTCCTTTCCAATAAAATGGAAGTGGCAACAAAAGTAGTGGTTATTCTAGTTCCAAAAAGAGGAGGTTTTTTCATCTCAATAGGAGGTTGTCCAGCTACAGTTATGTTCTTGTTATAGAGATTGGAGCCCAATCATTGAATTATTTTTCCTCATTTTATGACACTTTTGCTACAATTTCAACATTCATATACTAGTGTGTTGTTTGTAGTTTTTTTTCAACATGATACTTCATCAAAAAAAATCCACATGCATCATCAATAAGTGCTAGCACCTACTCCAACTTGACCCTCAGAACATGATAAGCTACAAAGATAATCCTACAAGATTCTATTTGAGGAGTATACATTCAGGTACCTTATCAAAACTTCATCTAGTACTGGAGAAAAACTCCTTGTTTTCATTTGGTACTAGAGAAGACTCCTTGTGTTGGTTCAATACTAAAACAATTTCATGTGTTGGTCCGGTACTAAAACGATTTCCTGTGTTGGTCCGGTACTAAATTTTTTTTTTTTGTGTTGGTCTGGTACTAAGCCTATGATTTGGTACTGATGGTGGAATTTTAGTAAAGATTTTCCTATACTTGATGTTTTCCTTCTTTGAAAAATAACACTTTAGGTAATGGAGGTATGAGCTCATTATTTTATTCCTTTTATTAAGAATCATATTAATTTTGTGTTAAATATATGGTTACTCTCATGAACCTTTGTTACCTTATGTTGTTAAATATACCTATCATTATCTTCCAAAGTCTTCATGTTTATTCCCCTATTTTTAAAATCATTTACGATGGAGTGATCATTGATATGTTTGGGAAAATAAAAATCATGCCTTGAGCAGGATTGTTCCAATTTGAAAATATCTTGTTGAAGACTCCTGTTCATGTGATTTCAAAGTTATGATTATGCCACCTTGTATAACCTTATGTTGTTAATTATTGATTCAAACCATTGTTTTGGTGAATGATTACCTTCAAGAAACATTGACGTCGAGTGTTGCATAATGGTGAATTTCGGTCACATCGACCACATTCCCTGAAATCATTATGAAAACCGATGTGAATGGGTTGTGACATTACTTTTGGATATGATCATCACATTACCCATTGATGCAATCCCTAGGCATAATTTATAATTTTTCCTTACCTCTCCATCATTGCAATGATTTGATCGTTGCATTCTCGTTTCAATTCATAAACTCTCTTCTGGATGGATTCACAATCTAGATGAGTGGTATTTACCCACTCCAATCTATTAATTCCTACTATCAATTCATACCATTAATCTGTCTTCATCACACTATTTTCATAATTTTTCTTCCAGTACCAAATCCTCGCCTAAATCTTGTTTCCTACACTTATTTTGAGACTTGTTTTCAAGATGGAATGGGGGTTGATAGGAATGAACATGTGTTCCATATTTACAAACAGGTGAAGGAATATCAAGTATGCAGAGAGAAATTTGAGAGGGTCAGCTGAGTTCCTTTTCTAGAAAACATGAGAGGACATCATGAGGGAATGTCCCATGCCTTCACCCATATTTATGATGGAGAGAGTGTCCAGTTGGGAGAACTGAAGTTAACGATCACTGAAGCCACCATAGTAGAAGAAATAGAGTTACCTTCTATCGAAGATAAATATTTCAAAGGTATTGTTGTTCCAGAGTCTATACTTAAGGATTAGAAGTACAGTGTCTAGGCATCCGAAAGTGAGTAAGGGGTAGAGAAGGAAGAAACGTCAACCTTCGGTAAGGGAAACTAGGGCTGATTTCTGAGTTGGGGTTGTCTAGCTTCCAACTATTCCTGGATGTTTATATCCCATTCAATCGCTACCCATGAATGTTCGAATTCCACTTGGGTAGTGGTTGTGTTAAGAATAGTATCAAAAAGGTTTAAGGCAATATGTGTCTGGTCTAATAGTCCAGGATCGATATTAGGATGTCTTATTACAAGGACAGTCATGAAGGAGCAAAATGATAAGAAAATCTCAAGGGAAATTTAGGTGATGTCTCAATTTCGGTCGTATAAAAGAGAATTTACAGTTCCAGGAGTGAAAATAGGGTGCAAACCAAAGGCCCTTTCCCGTAACTGAGTTATATTTTAATAAAGATGTATGAGGTGGGAGAAAACATTAAGTTGTCTGTCATGCAAGGCTCCTATCAAGGGAGACTCTCACTTATAAATAGAAGAAGAAAAAGGTAAAGAAATAACCCGATGAAGCACAAAATATATATAGAATTCTAAAGTGTTGATTGGTCTTACACCTGCTGATAGCTGGTACAGAGGAAAAACAGTAAACAATATAGAAAACCAAAATTCATTCACTATAGTAGAGGTTGTACTAAATTATAGCGAAGTATTCATCAGATACAAATATGAAATGAAATGAAATATGAGATACAAGGAAACAAACTCATAACATAATCGTGAAGGAATTGAGAATCTTCGGATTTGCTTTATATTAACTCTCAAAATAGAAAACCTCTATTACAATTGACAAAAAAAGGTCCAAACTTTGTTCCTTCTTTCTATTATATATTTATACAGATTTACATATGATGGAATCTCAATCATTCTAGGATTTTCAGTTACAACAAGAAGGATATCAATCGTTTCATTTCCTTATCTCTATCTTCATTTGGTACCAGAATCTTTCCCTCTCACATGCTCAGTACAAGTGACACATCTTTCCACTAGCCGAGATATCAACCTTGACGGTTCTGCTTGACAATTGGCCTCAAAAGAGTAACAATCTCGAGCTAATTGTGGCAACCTTTCTTCCATCTGTCTGTCTATGATGTCAATAGTGAAAAATTGCACGCTTGGTTTAATCATACATTTATCTATTTGAACTATGTCTTCCATAGTTACTTGTGAGATTTCGACCAAATCTCTTTCTTCTTTGTCGTTTATATCCAATGATATTTTCACTATATTAATTTGACTCAATGTCTTAGCATTGCCTTCGCTATCAATACTTAACAGATTACCATCTATAGAACCAAAAGCCTCTTCAAAGGATTTCATTACCTTCTTGGCTTGCAGTTTACCTTCTGCTATACTGTGCTCCCATTCTTTCAATAAAATATTTCCTCTGGTCTGCTCTGAAATGGAAAACCTGGGAGTACTTCCCGATTCCCTATTGTTTGTATCTATTACAGCTTCTTGAAATGTGAACCGAGCTGCTCCATCTTCTCTTTCTCTGACAGATAAATTCTCCAATACTTCATCAACAAGTAAGAAGTTGTCCCGAATTATCTCTACCTTGGTGAGTAAACTTCACTGAGCTGCAGAAACCCTGCTCTGAATCTCCATCGCTTGGGACAGGAACATTCTGATATCTATAACTTTACTTTCGACGATTTCCACTCTAGCATGTATCTGCTCAATCAAGCCTTTTTGCCGGTCCACTTGTATCTGACCGATCTGAGCTATCAACTCTATTGTTCAAGATTAGTTTTAAGCATCTCTATCTCCTTTTTATCGGCCAACCTTTCTTGTTCTATTCTTGTGCTTTCCTAGTCCTTGGCAGCCTCCTCTGTTGTGGCTAGTCTAGCTTCTAAGGTTTTGATGAGGCAATTTTTTCACTTCAGCTGATTTTTCAAAACCTTGACTGAAAATTGGTTTGTTGTAGCATATGCCCCTAATGTCTCGGCTATTTCTGTCATAAGATGTTCATTCTTCTTGTCTTTCCCATCAGTCAACACCTTGAATTTCTTGGTTGTTGATCCCCCTTCCTGATAGAATTCTCTTTTT
>SNQJ01S0071979.1:9373-21621 GCA_010110895.2 Picea sitchensis | reverse complement strand
TTACAGTGCACACCGGGGCTGAGGGGTTTTGGGCTCGGAGGGCTAGGACGTCCGTAGATGTCCTAGGGCCAGGCGTACTGGTCGGTAGGGTGGTTGGTTTTGGGGTGTTCAAGCGAAGGTTCAAGCGAAGATTCAAGCTGCTGTAGGTAGTAGCATCAGAGACAGGTATTTAAACTCAAAATTGTGAAGTGTTTACTTAAATTTAACTTGTATGCAAATTGTTATATGAAATGTTATTTTATTTATCAAAATCTGGGAATGAATATGCTAGAGTAAGCGAATTTTTAGTAAGTTTCAAAATTTCCACTCTGTTTTAATTCATGGTAGCTTAAATGAAATCCTGGTCCCTACAATAAGTTTGACCTCTTGGGAGAATTTTCTTAGGTTGAGTAGTTGAAATGGGCTTACTCTTAGATCTCAAGTTATACTTAGGTTGGACCTCAGCCATTATCATTTCAGTTTCTTCTTGAGAGCTATAGAGGTCAGTATGATCTCTATCTTCACCCTTAACTGACGATTGTTGAGTGTTTAAAGATTTTTCATAATCTTCTCTAGTCAGATATGGTTGTGTGCAGTCATCACCGAAGTTCGTGACATCATCATCTGAATCTCCGAAATCTTGGAGATCATTCGCTCTTATAAAATTTTCATTCTTTAGGGGAGTTTGTATTTTTTTATCTTCATTTTTTATATGTCTTTACTGGTTTGGGGGGTTGGGGTTCCTCTTGAAATCCTTTTTGGTGAAAGAATTGGCTTTGGCCTGTTCCAGCTCCATTCTGGATATTTTATTAGACAGTTCCTTAATTACCCTGTCCATATCATCTACTTTGTCATCTGTGTATCTATTAGACCCTGACGACCCTGCTTGTTCTCTAAAGCATCTAGTTTCTCAGTTTCCTATTTCTACTTTAGCCTTTAGCTTACTAGAAGCCATCATATTTGATTCAATTTCTGTAGCATCATCTTGCATTTGGTTTAGATTAGCTCCCCTTATTTCTCGCAAAAGGAGTGCAAAATCTAGTTTGAAATCCCCCGTGAAAGTTACTTTGGCTGTGGGTTGGGACGGTTTAACCTTGGCTGGGATTTTGTTATACAGCTTGTTGAATCTTTAAATAAACTCCATAACTGTTTCTGAATTATTTTTTATTAAAGACCCAAACTCGGTTAAATAATATAGGTGGTCCTTTCTTTCACCCCATTGTCTAAGGAAAGCATCTTCCAAGGCGTCATATGACAAGATAGATCCTGTAGGTAGACTCTGAAACCAAGTTCGGACATGACCTTCAAAGGTTTGGACAAGAATCCTCGAATACATGTCTTCATGTTCGAGACCTAGGATGTCTGTGAATTGATCAAAGAAATTTATGTGTTCGGCTGCGGTCAGATCTCCTTCTGCAGTGAAGTTTTGCAAATTTTTTATATAATTTTCGAGAAGGTTGTGCAAAGGAACGGGCAATACCAAGGGAGTGTATCTTACTACCACTTTCACAAACACTCTGGGAGGGGGGGTAGGACCTTGGCCTCCAGCTCCTCCCCCAGGAGCACCTCCACCTCCTCCTTCGACAACCCCTCCACCTCCTCCTCCGGCGGCTTCCATCGTTATTAGTGGAAAGTTGTAAAGGGGGTTTTGGAAGATTAAAAGTGGATCTTTACTTTCTTCACGGGGTGAAAAATCCAAGGATGACTGGTAAAGGATGCGAGGGCTTGGTTCTTCGGACTTGCAAGAGATGTAGTCAGGGGAACCAATAGGTGTGGAAGCTGGATGTGTGAAATATTCTTCGAGACCATGTGAGGTCATGAAATTCAACTGAAGAGTCGATGATATATCGGCAGTAGATAAATTTTCTGCAGGACTTTTTCCTTTATGTTCTACAGGGGTTATCGGATGGGTTTCGCTTCTAACTTCGGAGCAGTTTGATGTTAGATCCTTAGTGTCAAAGAGAGAGTTGCATGAATTCAAAGGTTTAGAAGAACTCTTGGTCTTTAGTTGTAGGTATTTAGGCTGATAGATTGTAGGGATCGGCTTAAGAGAGCTTCTCGCCTTTAAAATCTTCTCAGGATCGGTAATGGGTGTGGTCTGTTTACCATCTAGGTTTTGCCTGGTATTCCTTCATCTGGATGCCATCTTATTAATCGTGGAGTCTCCAAGTGAAATATTGGAAAGACTTTAAAAAGTGTGCACTCTTTGTTCACTATCAAAGGGTGGCACTTTCAACGAAAAAAAAATGTCGTTTTCCCAAGGAAAAATATTTTGTAGCTTTGGTCCCCGACAATGGCGCCAAAAATATGTTGTTCCAGAGTCTGTACTTAAGGCTTAGAAGTATAGTGTCTAGGCATCCAAAAGTGAGTAAGGGGTAGAGAAGGAAGAAATGTCAACCTTTGGTAAGGGAAACTAGGGGTGATTTCTGATTTGGGGTTGTCTAGCTTCCAACTGTTCCTGGATGTTTATATCTCGTTCAATCGATGCCCATGAATGCTTGAGTTCCACCCGGGTAGTGGATATTTTAAGAATAGTATAAAAAAGGTTTAAGGCAATATGTGTTTGGTATAATAGTCCGGGATCGATATTAGGCTGTCTTGGTATAGGGACAGTCATGGAGGAACAAAATGATAAGAAAATCTCAGGGGAAATTTAGGTGTTGTCTCAATTTCGGTCGTATAAAATAGAATTTATAGTTCCAGTAGTGAAAATAGGGTGCAAACCGAAGTCCCTTTCCTGTAACTGAGTTATATTTTAATAAATATGTATGAGGTGGGAGAAAAAATTAATTTGTCTGTCATGCAAGGCTCCTATCAAGGGAGAATCTCACTTATAAATAGAAGAAGAAAAACGTAAAGAAATAACCCGATGAAGCAAAAAATATATATAGAATTCTAAAGTGTTGACTGGTCTTACACCTGCTCATAGCTAGTACAGAAGAAAAATAGTAAACAATATAGAAAAGCATAAATCATTCACTATAGTAGAGGATATACTAAATTATAGCGAAGCATTCATCAGATACAAATATGAAATGAAATGAAATATGAGATACAAGGAAAAAAACTCATAACACAGTCGTGACGTAATTGAGAATCTTCGAATTTTCTTTATATTAACTCTCAAAATAGAAAACCTCTATTACAATTGACACAAAAAGGTCCAGCCTTTGTTCCTTCTGTCTATTATATATTTATACAGATTTACATATGATGGAATCTCAATCATTCTAGGATTTCCAGTTACAACAAGAAGGAGATCAATCGTTTCATTTCCTTATCTCTGTCTTCATTTGGTACCAGAAGCTTGCCCTCTCGCATGCTCGGTACAAGTGACACATCTTTCCACTAGCAGAGATATCAACCTTGACCGTTCCACTTGACAATTGGCCTCAAAAGAGTAACAATCTCGGGCTAATTGCAACAACCTTTCTTCCATTTGTCTGTCTATGATGTCAATAGCGCACAATTGCACACTTGGTTTAATCATACATTTATCTATTTGAACTATGTCTGCCATAGTTAGTTGTGAGATTTCGGTCGAATCTCTTTCTTCTTTTTCGTTTATATCCAGCAAGATTTTCACTATATTCATTTGACTCAATTTTTCAGCATTGCCTTCACTATCAATACTTAACAGATTACCATGTATAGAACCAAAAGCCTCTTCAAAGGATTTCATTACCATCTTGGCTTGCAGTTTACCTTTTGCTATACTATGCTCCAATTCTTTCAATAAAATATTTCCTCTGGTCTGCTCTGAAATGGAAAACCTGGGAGTACTTCTCGATTCCCTATTGTTTGTAGCTATTATAGCTTCTTGAAATATGACCCGAGATGCTCCAGCTTCTCTTTCTATGATAGATAAATTCTCCAATACTTCATCAACGAGTAAGCAGTTGTCCTGAATTATCTCTACCTTGGCGAGTAAACTTCACTGAGCTGCAGAAACCCTGCTCCAAATCTCCATCGCCTGAGACTGGAACATTCCGATATCTATAACTTTACTTTCAGTGATTTCCACTCTAGCCTATAGCTGCTCAATCAAGCCTTTTTGTTGGTCCACTTGTATCTGACCGGTCTGAGCTATCAACTCTGCTTGTTCGAGCTTAGTTTTAAGCAGCTCTATCTCCTTTTTATCGGTCAGCCTTGCTTGTTTTATTCCTGCGCTTTCCTGGTCCTTGGAAACCTCCTCTGTTGTGGCTAGTCTAGATTCTAAGGTTTTGATGAGGTGATTTTTTCACTTCAACTGATTTTTCAAAACCATGACTGAAAATTGGTTTGTTGTAGCATATGCCCCTAATGTCCCGGCTATTTCTGTCGCAAACTGTTCACTCTTCTTATCTTTCCCATCAGTCAACACCTTGAATTTCTTGGCTATCGATCTCCCTTCATGATAGAATTCTCTTTTTACCATAGCCTTTCTCTTCTTATCGAAAAAGAACTCATTTGGAGTGAGCTCTTCCATCCTTATAGGTCTCAATTCTTCATTTAAAATCCACCCTGCGTCTATGTTTCCCTGAATTGACTATAAGGGAGTAATGGATGCAATTGCATCTCCGATTTGCTTAGCTGGCTATCCCGGAGTAGTAACTAGAGTCTTATTTTTCGGCGGGTCGGGAATCTTTATCTCTGTTTTCAGACTCCTAGTTTTCTCTTCCCCATCCTAGTGTTTTTCTTGGCTGGGTGTCGCATCTTTGGAGCCTTTAGCTTCTTTTTGTTTCACCTCTGTTGTACTCAGATTCTCACCCTGCAATACTGTGGGAAGACAACTGCATTGATGTTTTTGGAGTTTTAGAACATCGACCCTCTCTTCAGGTGCCAGGGCTTGTATCCAAACCAAAATCTCAGCATAATATCTTGCGCCTCGGAAAATTTCTTCCGAGGGCGAATTCTCGTGTTCGAACATTTTCAGTCTGCAAATGGCCAAATGATTACTTACGACCCTTTGTGGATCGTGCTTCTTGAATTCAATAAGAACCAATTTTAGGTCTTCCAGGGCTGTTGCCTCAGCTTTAGCATGCCCGAAATCTAACAAAGAATATGATTTTAAATGAACAGGAAAAGGTGGCCATACCTTCTTTGAATATCCCTTAAGCTCCTTGCTTATGCCACCGATTACAATTTTCCTAGCAACCTCACGACAAACCAGATTTTCGGGTATGAATAATGGTAATGCATGCAGGGGAAAAGAAGCCTCAAAAACTCTGAGATATGAGAATTATGCTTCTACATACCAGTTGGCTATACTACTCAAATTCATCACTATATTGTCCAAGATCTTGGGTGGCGGGTGGTCGAAGATAGTGACATGCAGTGGTACCATTACCGAGTTAAAAATTTCATACACAAAATCTGCCACTTTGTTCTCCCACAGTTTTGAATGGTAGACGTGGATGGGCTCAGCCTTTGATGGAGTCCAACTCTAGCTCATTAAGGGAAAGGGTGTTAGAAAACACACGGTGTCCATAATGTACACGGACATAAAGAATGAAGAAATCTTTCCGCTCTCCCTCTGTGCCCGATACTTTGTAACTCAACTGGTCAAGCTATTAGACAACATTTTCACCCAGTCAAAGGAATAGCCTTCGACGACTTGATGTATTAGAGGCACCCATTGAAGAAAAAAATGTGTGGTGTCCTCTCTCCCAAATAGTTTGCAGGTCATCATAGCTACATATTTGAACTGTGGTTCCAAGGAAGCTATTGAATATATACCATTACTGTCTGCCCTAAACTTCGCAGGATGTGAAACCCAATCTATGATTAAACTGGACATAGTCTTTTCATATTGCACACATTCCTTCTATTTGAACTTCTCCAAGAATTCGACATCGTATGTAAGGTCTGACACAGTAGGAAACTTGTACATAGCCTGTAGTTGTTCGGGTCTGAAAGTCCCAATAGTGACTTTCTATTCATTGATGATGGTTCTGGTTGGTATGTCCACATGGTCTAATGCCCACTGGACCATATCATAGTAAGGGAGAAGTCGTAGCCTGGCCGCTACTTTATGCATTCCAGATTGGACGACGATCTTATATTTGGTGGTCAGGTCATCTTTTTCATTGTCATTGGAATCATCAGAATAATCTACTAATTCAGACTGTAGAACATCAGAAACAAATGACCAAATCAGGACAGAGTCGACACATCAAGGTGAAGTATCAGTGACATTGTCTGAACCTTGTCCCGAAACCTCAATGTTGGCTTTAGATGCTTTTCGTGGGGCCATGGCGGGGGATCCTACTTTAGCTCTTCTGCGATAAAAATATGTATACATAGAGAAATTAGTTCGCTGAGAAAAGTTTTCTTTGCGTAATATAGAAATGAATTTGCAATAACAAGTAACAACTCTATATATTCAACCATTTAAAACTCGATACTTTTCAAAAACAAAATGGTCAAATCATGCTTAAATATAAATTTAGCAATAAAAACACAATCCTTACTTGTCGATTCGCCTTGTTTCTAATTAATGCCATAAATTTTGGCAGTTCGAAATGTCAGTTGACATAAGGAAAAATTAAGACTGCCTCATATACTGTGCATGCATGAAATCACGAGAAATGTTGGCTTAGCTCAATTAATCAGGTTTTATCAGCGTTAATTAATCTTTCGGTACTCGCTACATCGAGAGTTTTTTATTTAACCTTTTGAACCTCTAAGACCCAAGATTGTGACGATTATTTTTGGTTAAAAATGTAATTATGATTAGGCGCTTAATTAATTACGTGATTATTTATATCGCAACTTCACGACTCGGAGCTTTGAAGGTATAGCTTCTGGGAAGTTCGTATGTTGAGTTGCGAAATCGTGAGATCGCGATGATATGATTTAATTAAAATGGGGGATAAAACCGTATTAAGTGTTTAATTAATTACATTTCTATCTTTATCGCGACTTCGCGACTCAGGGCTTTAACAGTGTAGCTTTTTAAAATAAAATACGCTGAGTTGCGAATTCCCGACAGAGCTTAACCGCGACTAAGATTTTTACCTTTATCATTAACGCGGGTTAGTAAAACAAGAATCTCGTGGTTTCATCTATAGGGGTTACGACAGTAAGAATTTTGGAGTTAGTAAACGCCGAGACACGAAACCTCGATGATGCTTAACTGTAGTTTAGAAAAGTTTTACTCTCGCTACTAACCTGGGTAAAACTTTAAAGTGATTTTGTCGTTTCTCTCTTCGGGACTTGTGAACTATGTGTTTTATAACATCCGACATACGAAATCTCGAGGTAAAATAAGGGAAAATCATTTGAACGAAAAGTAGAACTCACCTTGAGAGTATGCTAACCGTCGTCGCTCGCGTGATGAGACTTCAAATATTTTGGAACAGATGAAGGAAAATATGAAAACCATCTTTCGATTTCGAGCATTAAGATATGAAAATCAAAATGGGTTAAAAAACAAAGGCGGATCCAACAGGTATCATCATTGATAAGAGGCTATGTCAGAATTTTTTGAAACACGAACATCTGGACCCAGATTGGACAAAAGTCATCTCCTGGAGCTAGATCAAGGAGGAATATTGAACGATGCTTGTCATATTACAAAGGTTTTTAACCTATGAAGGGAGGTATGTTGTAAATTTCCTTTATCATTTAAGGTTGTTGCATTTTGAGGGTGGACCTGTTGACGGGCAAATTTGACAGGCTGTCAACTGGAAGAACAGGTTCGGTCCGGGGTTGTCTAAATAACCCAAGTCGTTTGGTAAAACCTATTCTGACGGTTTTAATGGCTCCATTAGCCAATATAGGGTCCTAAAATAAAGAAGAGAAATAAACTAACTAATGCTAAGACTATAATAATATATATACTTTAATCTAATTATTTACAAATACATTAAACAGAAAGATAAATATGAACATGTCATTTATGTACAGAGTAATTAAAGATTGCAATTTTTGGTGAATGCCTTGCAAAATCAAAGTTTGATAACTGTTTGCAAAAGTAGATAAAGAAAGCACATTTTTTATATTTCCTGTTTTCTAATCATAAATCTAAGAACTTAATTTAATAGGTTATGAAACAAGGATAGAGTGATGGTCAAAGACAATATAAAACTTTCTTGTTTCACTAATAGACAAACTAATAACAGAAATTAAATTGAAATAAATCTAACTTGAAATTAGTTTTATAACATGTCTGTGTCTCTGCACAATCCAGAACTCTAGTTGTCCTATCTGTTAGAAAAATCTATGACAGGTTTGTACAAATACCTTCTGAACAAACTCTAGGATTTTATTGGCAGTCAGAATATGAGAACAAAATAATAGACATGTATACACAATGATCTTATAATTATGAACTATTACACTAACATAAATCTTAATGTAAAACATTCATTTTATCAATCAACTAAACATCATGTGTAAATCATGATATTAAAATCGATATCAAGATCACAGTGATAACTTGTGAAACAACAAATTATGAACAACATTTAAAACATGGATAAAATGGAACATCATATGTTGTTGAGACTAAATCTATACAACACATTACTATTCCAAAATAAGAGAGAAAAAACATAAATGAGACAACATTCACATTGGTCTAAAGCCGAAATGCTATAAGTTGTTCCATTAAGTTCTGAAGATCATTTGTCTATTATCTGTTCTAGGCGAAGATCCTTTTACTTACGAAATGAACAGTAATTAAAGTGATTTAAAATCACATTTTCCTATCTCATAGGATAAGATAGGATTTCATGAAACCAAAAATATTACAAAAATAGAGGGCTAACAACCACTCATAACAGAGTTGATTCTAGTAAAAAATTGATAAAAGTTTTTGCAAAACAGGAAGAAAAGAAACTACTAATTCACTTAGATGCATAATCGAATTTGCTTCTCCCGAGATGATCAGCAATAGGATCTACTATTTCCTGAAAAACAAAACATAAATAAGTTAGAAAATTACCCATAACTAAATTCTAATTTTTTTATTTAAAAGAGACCTGATTTTGGATAATAATTCAAACTGATTTTTAGAAAAAGATAAGCTACAGGTTTTTGTAGCTAGCTATAGGTTTTTGTAGCTAGTCTAAAATAGTAAAAATCAACCATAAAAATCTATTTATTTTTAAACAGAATCAAATCCAAAAATAAACAACTATTATCTATTTCATTAATTTTGACAAATTTGAATTTATGATGGTGCAATTTGTTTAGTTTTCTAATGATTGTATTATTAGGCTGCTTAGTTTTATTGTTTATAAAGATCGAATCTAAGTTACTATGTTTCTCATATTTTTTTTTTCACAATGTGTTTGTTAATATGACCCTGATTATGCTCAGAAACAAGAGTAGGAGAGAACCTTCCTTCCCGTACATCCATTACATGTTCCAATGTCATTCTGGGTAAAAAACATGCATCGTGGTTCCATAACCATGGGGGTTTGCAAAGGAACAAAGTTTGGTTCAACAAGGAGATAGTAATCATGTGGATTAACACACAAGTCTTTGATAGTAGGGTTTAGCTTCTGTTTATGATAGGATTCAGTTGTTTGTTGCATATCTTCACACCCATAGAGAGGAAAGGGAAAAATAAAACTCAAGCGAAACAAATTTTCTGAGAAACTGCTATCTAGAAAATGAAACATACCTCTAAAATGGATTCATTTCTGAAGAATCTACCCACCTAGAAGGTAAATGAACCCATTTCCGAAATGGGTTTTAAAGGGTTTGGACTAATTTGTAATTGTTTTCTCAGAATTGCTCCCTCAAAAATGTGTCTCTGGCATGCAATTACGGTTTTTTTAAAACAAAAAACTCGGAGTCATTTGGTTGGATTCACATCAAAGGTGCCACGACAAATGTAACCAAAATTCAATAGAGATAACTCAAAATAGTTTTAGGTTTGAATGGTAGGAGTGATAGGAACAAATCTAAATGGATAGTGGAGAAATGGCCATAACAAAGCCTGTGTGTTATCATATGAAAGGTAGTGGGAGAAAACACCAAGGGTTTGATCGTAGATGCTCTACCATTCCTTGTAATGAGAGTTGGACATACATAGTCAAAACCCTATGCCTGTAATGAATGGATCGTTAATACATTGTGCCAGCAGGGTGAGATAAGGACACGAGTATAACAGGTGTGCATTAATTGAAAGTCTATTGATATGACCATAAATTCGTGAGAGGACTAACCGATGTATCAAAGGATCTTGATAAATTGAAAACTATCAAACCATTGAAACAATAATCATATTAACACAAAAATGGGTGTAACAACCATTTTATAAAATCTATAATTCAAATTCATATGAAAAGGTTTGCTAAACGATATACCTAAGGCATAAAATCACTAAAATAACAAGCCAAGTTTCATTTTAATTCATGATTACAGTCATGAATTAAAAAAAAACAGTCGAAAAATCAAAATAGTAAACATTATTAAAGCAGGCTTTAACCCAATCAGTCATAATAAACTCGTAAAATTGTTTATAGACAGGGTGATGGAAGCTACAAAAAATGGAATTCCTTTCAACCATGTTTAAAAATAAAAAATATGTGTGTCTTCCAACAATGGCGACGTACTGGGCAAAGCAGTTATCTCTGCATCACCAAAATTTCATGTTAGGATGAATCAGAAAAATGAAGATTTGAGAAGCCACTGACAACAAATCAAGCATGAAAAACTCATAGAATAACATAGTCTAGAATCAGATGTGCTTCTGTCAAAAATGTAATCTGGTATCAAATCTACATTACGAGCGAAATAATGTTTTAGGAAACCACCTCTAATACCCAAAAAAATTGATAAAAATAAAAGTTTATGTGTAAACAATGATGACTACTCAAAAGACACTGATAGTGACTCTTCCTGTGAAGATAAGGTAAATGAATTCATGCTTATGGCCAAAGAGGATTATGATAATAAAATCACAGGCAGTGATGATAATGATGAAGAAGTTGTGGTTGACCTGGAAAGAGAGTTGAACAATGCTTTGGAAGAGATTGACAGACTCAGACTTAAGAAGAGAAACAAAAAAAATTGTTGATTCAATTCAAGAAAGGCACTAAAAAACCCGATGAAGACTTTGCCCTGCTAAAAGTGGAATTAGACGAGGAAAAGAAAATCGAGGACATTCTGAAACAACAATTATCAGATAAGAAAGCAAGGTGTGAAGCCTTAGAAGAAGAAGTAGTGAAAACCAAAAAAGAGATGGAGAAGTTTAAGGCATTGTATCACCAAACTCTTTCAAGTATTAAAGCTTCAGAAGGATTAACTTCCATTCTAAATCAACAAAGAAACTCAAAGTTGAAATTTGGATTGGGATATGAAGAAGGATCAAGTAGTGATCATCCAAGTAATACAGAACCTATCAAGTTTGTCAAATCCTCAAACATTGACAACAATCACTCTGCAGAAACAAAGAAAGAGGATCCGCCACCGAGAAGGAATGAAAGAAAAAGTATCAGAACCGAACCTGTAGATCAGATAAACTATCAGCATGGAATAAATCGACTCACTCAAAGAAGACAATAATATTCCAGGTATAAAGGATTTTTCTATGGATATTGTTTTTTCTGTTGTAACTTTGGTCACAAAGCTATAAATTGTTCTTTAAGATTTAGATATGAGAAATCAAGTTTTTCAAGAAGATTGAGACAGCCAAGTAACAGACAATCACAGACTATAAATCATGTGATGACTGGGAGAAGGACACAGGTGAAACACAACAACAGTTATGAGCATAAAAATCGTTATGATATGTTTTTTAGTGAACTAGAATGTTACAACTACCATAATTATGGACATAAAGCTGCAAACTATCGCTTAAGAAACTATAATCCAGATCTGAATCATACTGCTGAAAATTTCAAGGTTTCGAAGAAGAAAGAAGATTACCAGTGCAGATTAGTGTTATTAGCCCAAAGACAAAAAAATCCCTAGTATATTGAAAGTGGATGTTCCAAACATATGACTGGAGACAAAAGTAAGTTTCTAACTCTAAGTGAAAGAAAATCAAGGGATGTAACTTTTGGAAATGATGCACTAGGAAAAATAAAAGGTAAAGGAATGGTAAGTTTGAGTAATGGCAAAGGAAAAGCTCAAGATGTGTTGTTTGTAGATGGTCTGAAACATAATCTACTAAGTGTCAGCCAAGTTTGTGACAAATGATGTGAAGTTGTTTTTACTTCTAAAGACTGTAAAATAAAGTCTTTGAGTTTAGGACAACTGGTTTCAAAACGGATAAGAACATAAAACAATGTCTATGTGTTAAAAGAAGAAAAATAAGAATTCCACTTAAG
>SNQJ01S0071977.1:15012-28847 GCA_010110895.2 Picea sitchensis | reverse complement strand
GAGTAGGCAGCAGGCTGGATGCCACTTGAAACCTTTCCACCCTACTTTCAACTAATTGTATTAATAATAATAATATAGTTTTAAAGAGACGAATTAATGTCAGGCCTTATAATACTTCTAAAATAATAGGAATCTCCTCAACCAGAATAATCCCAAACTGGGCTTAACTTTACGCCTGAGGCAATATGTAAAATGACGGGCTGTCTGCATTTAAACCCCAGAAATCACACTCTTTTAAGTTTGGTGGACATATGACTCCAATTACCTAGTGGGTCGGTTGGGTCGGTTGCCATCTAATCTGGAAAGCAGGTCTAATGGACCGCAATTTGAAGTCCAGGCTCGTCATAAAATCTCATGTCTTCGTCAAGACTGCAAAGCTGCTACTACCCACATATTCTCTTGTTTGTGACCCTGTGCTTGCCTGCCTTCCTGCCCTGCCTGCCCCAAAAAATGAAGAATCTACACATGAATACCGTCCTCATTGATGGGCTGTGAGGCAGTTGTTAGCTCTGCTTAACCAAAAAAACAAAACGAAACCCATCAGAATTTGAAAAGTGATAAACAAATTGAAAATTCAACCCATTAATACTGAATACCGATTCTTTTCAGCCTTAGACACTCACCCTGAAGGCATCATCTACTCATCATGCTGGCCCATCATCAAAATCCATTCTGCCACGGTTACCTCTCCTCTCTCTCAGTTATCACAGACCCACAAACATACACAACATGAACATGTGACAAACATACACAGGACAAACATACACAACATGAACATACTGCAAACAACACACATGCACAAATAGACAACAGTACACAACACATGGACGGAGCTCTCCACAACACAACACACTGCCTGAGAGAGAGAGCAAAATCAAGATCGCGGCCAATTTCCCTGCTGAACAGAGCGAATTTTTCAGCGATTAATTGTATCCACTTGTACTCATTTTTGTGTATATGCAACTAAAAACCAGACTAAAACCACATCATGAGCCAGTTACGTACCTCTGTCAGTCCAAAACCGTCAGCGATCTTCCCTTTAGGTCCGGCCTGATCTGTTCGGATCAGATTTTCCAACCTCCCTGATCTTCCTTTTGACTCCGCTTTGATCTGTTCGGATCGGATCTTCGAATATCTGTTGATATACATATACATTTTCGTAGAGCTTGAGCATCATGAGGATTTTGGCAACAAATGTGTTGGGATCCTTCACCAATTTATTTGTTATGCTTTTCTGCCTCTGCTCTCATTTTCATTCCTCCATTATTGCCTGGGTTAATCTCCATAGTCTTATAGGACATGGCACTGTTGCCGAGGGCCCGGGTGTTCATCGTTCTCTCCATGCTCGTCCTTCGCCCATAAGGAGAATCTTCTTATAACCCTATAAAATCTCTGTAAACCCATAAACGGACAACAAGCTAAGTCGACCAAGCAATAGAATATCGCCAAATTTCCACTTATGGATTTTCGAAACGTGGATCAATCTGGTGCCGCTGGATAATTGACAGTTACGATCTAATGGTCAGTACTCCCCATCGAAAAAAAACTTACTCGCTGTCAGAAAACTCAGAAAAAGCACACTTCTGTCAGAGAAAAACACACTCGCTCTGGCTGTCTCCATCAGAAAAATCAAGCAACGGTTCAATTCAAATTAGTTTCCATTTGAATTGTGTTTGAATTACAAATAGTTTTAGTGGATGTGGCACATCCTGCCTTTGTCCTAATTCCAAATAGTTTTAGAAAATATTAGTGTATAGTTGGCATATCCTAGTTTTGGAGAATTGAAGTCATTTCTAGTTACGTACAAGATTTAAAGATTTATACACGTGTGTGCATGACTTTTTCATATACTTAGTACTTATTATTTTACCATTGGAAAAAAAAAAAGTACTTATTATTTTAATGCTTGTGCTTAAAATTAGATTGGTGTGATTACACCATATTTACATTGTTAATGACATGGTGAGGAATATTGTATTTGTATAAGGAAAATGAAATTAAAGTAGAAGTTAGCACATTTAGGTTATGGGGATTAAATTTGTCTTACATACGATGTAGAGTATATTTTGTATAAACATTGTGTATCTAGTTTTCAAAAGGTTCAACATTTGAGTGGGCATTCAAAGTTCATATGTAGAAAACTAGTGTCCAGGTTTTGTATTTAAAGATTTGGATTGGAAGGTGACTTAAACTAATAGTTGAAATTAAATAAAGAATTAATTCACTAAGTCAATATTCAAGTTGAAAAATTAATTAATAGCTAAAATACATATACCATGAAATCAAATTAGTCGTTAATAATGAAGAGATTTAAAAATGTTGGAGATGATTACTAATAATATTAATAATATATAACATAATGAAGGAGTCACATGTTTGGATTAGACATAATGAAGGGAGAAAAAGTTTTAAAAGGGCTGAAAATGATTAATAATAATATTAATAATATCTAAGATAATGAAGGATTGACATGTTTGGATTAAACATAACAAGGAAAAGTTTATGGTATAGGCTATCAATTAGTGTTATAATATAATTAGATAATGACTATAAGGAAGATAATGAAATAATGAATATAAAGGAAATGGAGAAGATTAATATAATTTAATAATGAAATTGGGGCACCCTTAAATTAGATTTATAAGAAATTGTGCTAGAAGTAGTCGTAAGTACTTTTTCGCTCGACTAGGGTTTCCACCCTGAGCCCCTATGTGAGCGCCGCCCTGAGTCCCTATCGCGACCATGGAGGCCGAGGAAGGGGGGCCTCCTGGCCCCTCTTACAACACGGTCACCGCCCCCGAGCTGGGCAACAAACACTTCAAAAGGCCACCCTTTGAACTTCCAGCGGAACTGAGAAATACTCTTTGGGAGGATGATCTACCGAAGGAAAAACCCATGGAGATAGACCCTGAAACAAACCATCAAAAAGAAACTCGCACCTGGGAACCTGGTAAATGCATCCCATAGGCTCCTATTGCTCCCAAATATGTTATCAAATCACCAAGAATAGAAGATCAGAAGCAATACATGAAAGATTTCACCCTGGTGGGAAATTTTTTGGGCCTATGGCCATCAGAGAAAGATCTAGTGAAGTGGATTCAACATTGGTGGAAGCCCAAAGGTCATTGCGACCTTCAGCTCAGTTCCAAAGGCTTCTTCACCATCATCCTACACAACCTAGAAGACAGAAAAACCATTTTTGAAGGAGGCCCTTACTTTTATAACTTGACAAGACTTTTCCTCCGTTTATGGACGAAAAAGTTCAGTCCAGAGAAGGAAGACTTCACGCACACACCAGTTTGGCTGAGACTCTACTCCTTACCTCAGGAATTTTGGCTGGAGGAAATACTAGCAAACATTGGTAATACAATTGGCATCTACGTCAAAGCCTCTGAAGCCACAAAACATTGAAGGTACATTGCTTATGCATGTATTTGTGTATATTTAAATATCTTCAAACCCCTACCTGGAGCCATAACCCTAAACTACTAGGACGAATAATGGTCACAAACCTTGGACTACGAGCATATTCCCTTCCACTGTCGGAAGCGTCACGAACATGGTCGTCTCTTCCGTGAATGCCCCCTTAATAACCCCAACAAAACAAACCCCGAGGAACCTAACAAAAACAAGGACGATTACACCCAAGTCACGGGCCATCGTAGGCAAACAACCAGAAAAACGCCTCCTCAGCCCCCCTTTCAGACCCCTCTGGACCCTCAACTAGTAACTCCTTTGAAGCCCTCCTGAAAATCCCAGAAAATCCCACCAACCCCTCTGCCCCCCTGCCAAATCCAGCGGCCTCAGAGCAATCTAAAGATAACCCAGGAACTATCCCACCTAATCCCTCAAATCCCCACCTCGGAAACCTCCCTCCCCGCGAATCTAAGACTGGAAATAGGAGACCCTGACATAGATATGGAGGATCGGGAACTAGCATGAATAGATCTGGTACACCTAGAACAAGCCTATCGTAAACAAGAGTTATACACCATCCCTTAGGATCAGTTACACAAAGTCTTTCTTAATTCCACGGTGGGGGGATCGGCCCGAGCCAACTCGAGTCTAGGAATCCAAAGAGGGCACTCGAAAGACCATCACAAACCCACCAAAGAAGAGAAGAAAAGGGGTAGAAAACCAAAGCACCAGCTCATTCAAGATGTAGGAAACTTCCTGGTGAACTATGGCCAGATCCACCTGATCTCAGACAACTTTCCTCCTCTCCAACCCTCACCCTCATCATGAAGATGCTATCCTGGAACATTAGGGGCCTCAATGCACGAAGTAAGCAATTCTTTCTCCGATAAAAGATAATGAAGGAACAACTGAATATTCTTCTTCTGTAGGAAACAAAATGTGCGGGGGATGAAGCCACTCAAATACTCACAAAATGATGGAAGCAAGCAAAAATAGTAGAAGTAGATGAAAAATGTACAACAGGGGGTCTAGCCATACTCTGGAACCCAACCACTATTCTCATGGAAGGTTTCTTTACCTCCAAATGGACTATCACAACCTCCTTCAGAATCATCGGTTCGAACAAGCCAGGATACGTCTCGAATGTCTATGGCCCAGCAACCGAGGGAGACAAGGAAGCCTTCCTCCATCATCTGAAATAGATTGCCAACCACATCGGCAATCAACGTTGGATACTAGGGGGAGACTTCAACATGATAACTGGATTGGAGTAAAAAAAAGGGGGAACTCACAGATTGGGCAGTGATAGCGAACAATTCCACAAAACCATCATCATACTGGACCTCATCGATGTAGAAATGAACAAAAGACTCTTCACTTGGTCTAATAGACGATTGGGGGCACAATATGTCTCTTACCGACTAGACCACTTCCTAATCTCTGAACCCTTCATACTGGAGGGTCTCACTTGGCAAGCCACTATGATTGATACTCCAGGATCAAATCGTTGGTTGATACTACTTACGATGAACATCAGTGGCAGCCCAAGAAAGAAGCCCTTTCGCTTTGAGAAATTCTGGTTGACACACCCAAACTTTTAAGCAAACATTAGCCTCTGGTGGAAGGAAGCGACAATCACAAAAGGTACTCCTATGTACAATTCCAGCAAAAGTTAAAAAATCTTAAGCAACATCTAAAGACCTGGAACAAATCCACTTTTGGTAACATATTTCAATCTCAAGAAATCCTAAACCAACAAATTCAAGACCTCTAACAACAGATCGGACATCAAGGTTTCACTGATTCCCTAAAGGACCAAGAGTCCACCCTCAATAAACAATTGGCAAAGAGACAGGCACAAGAAGAAATTCTCTGGAGGCAAAAATCATGCATCCAATGGCTCAAATAGGGGGAAAGAAACACTAAATTCTTCCACAAATCAATGCTTCAACGTTGTCATACTAATCACATCACTCATATTGTATCGGATCAAGGTATGGAAATACGAAAACACATAGACATTGAGCAAGAACTTCTCAATTACATGCACCTTCTTTTAGAACCCCCAACAGATCGCACTCAAGCTATAGAATCCATCATCAAGCACATTCCAAAGGAGGTTAATAAAGAACAAAATGAGGCTCTGATGCACCCAATCACCTAGGAAGAGGTTGATCAAGCCCTCAAGGACACCCCCGTGGGCAAAGCCCTAGGACCCGACGGCTTCACAACAGACTTTTTTCACCACTGCTAGGATATGATCCGAGAGGAGGTCTAAGAGATCATAGAGGAATCCAGAAAGTCAGGGCAGGTCCTACAGGCTCTCAATGCCACTTTCCTCACTCTCATTCCAAAAGAGAACAAAGTCACCACTCCAAATCATTTTAGACCCATTGCACTCTGCAATGTGATCTACAAGCTCATCACGAAGGCCATCACCAAACGTCTCAAAACCATCCTACCATTCATTATCTCTCAAGAACAAGCAGGTTGCGTGGAGGGCGGGAAGATCATGGAAAACAACATTGTAGCGCACAAGGTAATCTTTCATTAGATAATTAGATAACGTCATAAATCTTTCATTAATGGATTTAGACCCATCTTTCATTACACTATTAAAAAAGGACTTCAATTTTCCCTTGTTCCCCATTTCATTTCTGTGAAAGATATTCTTTTCTCTATCAAATCCTTAACACATCATCTTCCAACACATGAAGCAGAAGAAATTCAGCGAGAGTGTGGTAGAATTCTTCACCTTTCTAAATCTCCTAAACCAAACCTATCAAAAGATGAATTTCAATCTATTTGTCACCTCAATGATAACCCTGATATCATTATTTTAAAAGCCAATAAAGGTAATGTTGTTGTCGTCATGAATACTTTCAATTATGAATCTAAACTTCATGACCTTATTTCATCTTCTTCCTACAAACCTCTCTCCAAGAACCCAATCAATGCAATAACTAGCTTAGCCACCAAGAACACCAAATCATCATCCTTAGACCTCAATAACCAAAAATATCTTATTCCTCACAACCCTCAAACCCGTAGGATCTATGGGAAACCTAAAATTCATAAAAAAAAAACATCCTTCTTAGACCTATAGTAAGTGTTGTAAGAACTCCCACTTATGCCCTCTCTCGATTTCTTACTGATAAGATTTAGTAATTTGTTGGAAAAAACCCCTCCTTTATTAATGATTCCTCTAATTTTATTCAAAAAACTCAACATCTTCACCTTGATGAAAATGACATCATGGTCAATTTCGATGTCCTCTCCCTATTGATCCATGATCTTTTCATCGTGACTTATAAAGAATTGTATTAAATGAGCATAAATTAATGTGCACCATTAAAGTAGTGAAAACTTAGAAATGAAGAGACATAAGCATCAGATCTGAACACAAAAACTTGATAACGGAGTTTGTCCCTGGTGGACTACATCTTCGGGTCCTGCTCTCAAATGGGTAGGCTCTTTTATTAACTCAACAAAAGAATTTGACAAATACATGAATATACCTCATTCTGAAATCAAGCTGCAGAAATAATGCTCAGATCAGAGAACAAACATCACCATTGGATTTGTGGCGTCGAATTACCCAAAAATGACTATCTCCACGCTCTAATCCGACTCTGGCACTCCCAGGCCCAAGAGAAATCCTGTCTCGGTTTTCGTGCCCCCTGCACCAACAATTATGACAACATCTACCTCAAAATTTGTGCTAGATTGTACAGTACGGTCATGCACCTTCCCCCANTCCACGCTCTAATCCGACTCTGGCACTCCCAGGCCCAAGAGAAATCCTGTCTCGGTTTTCGTGCCCCCTGCACCAACAATTATGACAACATCTACCTCAAAATTTGTGCTAGATTGTACAGTACGGTCATGCACCTTCCCCCAGATCTTGCTCGAAATGAATTCTTAAATATTAAATGAGGGGGCTATACCGAGGCATACCCCTTGGTGCGTTGGTTAGAGCGGAGTTTTAAAGGCTTTCTTCTGGGCAGAGGTTCCGGGGTCGAACCCGCCGGACTCTGTTTTTGGTAGTGGTTACATATATGTTTATCCATGGTTTAAAAACGTCACTATGTTTGTCGGTTCGCTAGTAACTCCGCTAATGATTGTTGTAGATTTGGTGTGGTCCGCCAAATTTGGCGGACCCTCCAATTCTTTTTTTAAAACAAAATTCATTCATGAGCTAACATTGGGCATTCTCGGGATGCCACGTCTCGGCCCATGATTGGGCCACGTGGTGCCTGTTGATTCTCCTACTCACATGTTGATGTGGCTCGCCCTGTCACCACCATACTGACACGTGGCGCTCCCTGGGTGGTGCCACGTGGGTCTCCTAGAGGTGCCACATGGCACTTTCCTATTGGTTCGTATGGACCCCTGAAAAGTCCACTGGTGGGTGACACGTGGCAACACTTGGTGCTGCTACATGGCATGCTAACATCATCATTCGTACGATGACCTCACCGTGCCATGTCAGTTGCTGACGTCATCTTTATGGATGATGATGTGTCTCGTGCTGACTGATCCTAGTTTACCACATCTTTGACCGTGAATATCTTTCAAACCGTAACTCTGTTTGACGAGTTCTTTGCGCAATTAGAAATTTTGCAATGCGCTCTTCGGGATCATGCAATTTTCATTGAGTTTTGGGAACTTTAATTTTTTTTCCTTTCTTTGTCTGTTGAAGCCATTCTGAGCTGCCTCTGTGAGTTCTGAGTTATTCTTAGCCTTCTCTGGATCCTTTTTGGATCACCTATTCACAAAAATTCTAGTTCCAGAAGCCCTTGACCATATCCCAAAACCGGTCGACCCTAAAACTCTTAACCTTATTGAAAATTTTCTTACTTCAACCGAACTAACCAAAGGTACAAACATGGGATCTTCCTTATCCCCAATTGTCCCCAATATTTTTATGAAATATTGTAAAGGTTTAGCCTTAAATAACTTTCATCTTAAGCCCAAATATTGGTTTTGTTTTGTTGGAAATACTTTTGTTGTTCAGCCTCATGACCACCCCTCCTTGACCTCTTTCTTTAACCATATTGATAGGATTTTTCCCCATATCTAATTTACTATGGAAATCCAAAAAGAAAATTCTCTTCCCTTTTTCGATGTTCTCATTTCTCGTCAATCTAATGACACCCTTACCCACCAAGTTTATAGGAAAAAAACTCATATGAATAGATACCTTCATGCCCATTCTCACCATCATCGAGCCTAAAAATCTATCGTTCTAAAAACTCTGGTTACTTGAGCTTATCAAATCTCTACTTCTCATTTCCTAGAGAAAGAAAAATGCCACCTTACAAAGGCCCTTATGGCCAGTGGGTACTCAACCTCTCAAATTAATAAAGCTTTTCGCTCCACTCGGCTTTCTAAATCTAAAAATTCTCCACTCTCAACTCTCTTCCCTACATTTAGGACACCACCCACCAGATTTCAAAGATTTCGGCTAAAAAGAATATCAAAACCCTTTTTAAACCTTATAAAACTCTTAGACATTTATTTAGAATTGACAAAGATAAATCTGACCATATGCTTGGCCAAAGTGTTAACCAAATTCCATGCTCATGTGACAAATCATACATTGGCCAAACTGACAGATCTTTCAAAGAACACCTTAAAGAACATATAGTGGATACTTTCCACAACCACATTTACAAATCAACTATTGCATACCGTTCTCACAACTCTAAACACATATTTTGCTTAGACCAAACCAAAATTGTTTCATCAACACCCTATTACTCCTCTCGTATAATTTGGGAAGCACTAGAAATTGAAAAGCACCATAATAATTTTAATTGGGAAGATGGCTACAAACTTAGCCAATCTTGGAAACCCACTATTCATCGACTTAGCCATTAAGTCTTCCCCTTTCTTTGATTTCTATTTAGTATATTTTCTTCATAGTTGACTCTTAATTCATAACCCCTATTTTTTTTCGTTTTTAAACTTTAACTCCCTTTTTTTTTTTTCCCTGACCTTTTCTTTATATTCTACACTTTAATATTCTTCATGTTCCCCCTTTTTCCTTGTTTTTTGATCTTTTATTTACAACTATAGGGCTTGCACCCTACTTATTGTTACGAACGAACAATATATCTATTAAAAATAAAGCATCAGGAGAGAGGAGGAAATCCATATAGGATAAATAAAAATGAATTTTGTATTTGAATAATGTGAGTGATTATTTACCAGAGCTCTAGTATAAATATTTATTTATTGGTTATAAGGGTGAAGGATTACAACTCTTGAAGGTTTAAATAATAATAATAATAATAATAATAATAATAATAATACGTACATTACATGTACTCCCCCTTGAAGAATGATTTGTCCTCAATGGATAGTTAAGAGAAGCTACGTCCTTGTTTCCACTTGTACTTATTTCTCTACTCCAGATGTTTTGTTGGTTAAGGAAACAAGACAATAAGATATTTGAATATCTAAACAATATTTTTTTTATTGTGGACGACTTGATCCACCCTAGGTTAATTTCTTCAACGAGTTGTATTGTGCAATATCTGATGTGTACTTATTTGATTGTGATTTTCAATATAATAATAATAATAATCTATTTTTAAGGTCACGACCAAGCCAAACACCAAATTGGTGTATGAGACCCTCTTGTTTGTGGGACAAGGGACCCCCTTCACCCAACGATTTGACTGGTAAAGTCTATGGAGGTATACATACCCTACCCCCCTCTAGATTTGAGCTTGTGGCCTCTTAGGAGGAAACACATGGTCTTAACCATTAGGCCCACTTTGAAAACAATTGAATTGGCATCTTGGTATCTATGAATGTGATTGAGTTTTTTTTCATTTGATGTTGGTATGTTGTTTGTTCCTGTGATGACTTATGTGATTAGGGTGAGATAAGGTCTAGCAATTTAACTCATCTCTTATTTATGAAAATCAAGACTTGATGATTTAGTTCCATTGATGCCTTGACACCCTTGAGTTAGGATACAGTTTCATTAGTGGATATGGATGGATCTTCAATTATAATTCGAACTATAAGTGTCACTTTGTCAACCAATGGCTTGCCTTTATCAATAATAAATAAATATTAATTAGATTCACTTGGTTCTTCATCTCTGGTTGCATCTGTGAGGGTTCCCCTATCAACAATATGGACCTTGAATTTTGTAAGTGTTATTGATTCAACTATACTTGTTAGCGTTTCTTTATCAACAATTTGTTCTTGATTCTATTGTGTTTTCTTCTCATTTATCAACTTATTTATTTGTGCAAGCAAGCTTTGATTATGATTCCTTAAGCAAGAAATTTATTTATCTTTCTCTAATAAATCCTCATCAATGTTGTTCTTGAGATCTTGATTCTTTTGTTGTGATTCTTCATGGTATCATTGATATATTTCTACTTAACATTTCAATATATCCATTTCACCAGCGAGCGACCCATTTACATATTCTAATTTGTCTTTTTCATTGGTTAGGTTGGAAATTTTCATTTTAGWTTCTTTCAACCATTATACCATTTCGTTATCATACAATTATGCCAAGGTCTTATTCAAATGACACTTTTCCTTGATAACTTTGAACTTTAGTTAGCTCAATGGGCTAGCTTGAGTGGTTGAGAGTTGTGAATAACAAGCATGAGGTCTTGGGGTCAACTCCCCGGGTTGACTACCTTTGCATATGTGGGCCTCACTTAATGTCCCTCTCAGGTCAACATACAATAGTCTATGAGACTCGCTTTACATTGGATGTCATCCTTAGAATGAGGGGAAGTGCTCGAAGGTTTCTTGGAATGTATTTTCTAAAGAAAAAATAATTTTAAATTTTAGTTGGTACACAAAATGTGAGGGTCCCACTATAAATAATGATATTCACTCTTTTGTTTCTCTTTTGTTTAGTTAATTTCAAACTTAGGTATAATACAATTTATTTAGTCAATTTTGAACTTAGGTATTATAAAACTTGAAAATTACCTCTTAATGGATCACTATTGAAACCTTGGTAATATTATGTGATTCAACTTGAATTTCCATTTAATATTTTATTTTCCTTCTTTTATAATATGCATATTATATATAAAGCTCTTATTTATGATGTTATAAGTAATATATAATTTTTTCCAAAGAAAACTTCATGGAAAACTTAATGGATGCTTTTCCATATTTATACAGTATTGATAATAAATTCATAAGTATAAATTAGTGTGCCTCACCAAGAGAATTTGAATTGGACACTTACCAACATGAAACAAGTCAATCTCGACAACATTAACAACAACAATTTGCATTTATTAATTTCAATGAATTTTTTACTATGAACATGATACTCGTAATACTCATAAGGAATACGTGTTAAATGACTCAATGATCATCTTTTGGTATTACTAGCATAATCACAAATTCATGGTTGGTGAACGCCGAAAGGACGGTTTGCAAAACCTGAACCGTCGGGAAAGAGAAACGGTCCAGAGGTGGACGGAAAGAGTCGGAAGGAGTTGGCTGAAAAGAGGCAGTGTGTCCAGAACGTGGCTAGTGAAGGCCAAATGTTTAGGTTGACCTAGAAAATGAAACCCTAATCACTCATACGTGACAATCAGCTAGCCACCATATTAAATTTTAAATATGATTAAGTAAAAGTAAAAAAATAAACATGTAAATTGATGTCTTTATAATAGTGAGGAAGTTAGTGGTTGAAATCACAACCATTGATTTATTGGGACTACTAAGAATATTCCATCAATATTTAATCTTNAGTAAAAGTAAAAAAATAAACATGTAAATTGATGTCTTTATAATAGTGAGGAAGTTAGTGGTTGAAATCACAACCATTGATTTATTGGGACTACTAAGAATATTCCATCAATATTTAATCTTTTCCATACAAAACTGATTAAGCACTAAAAACCTATTAAATGTGTCCATGGTCAATAGGTGTAGGCCTTTCAATGTAATGACATTAGACCGTCTTGACATATACTTTCACTTGCTTAAAAAAATAATGGTCGTGAATTCAATGTATAGTTGAGTTGGGTAATATGAAGTGCCTAGGAAAGAGCCCCTTAACTTTTATGTGTTTGACAAATTTAATGTATACTTGAGTTGGGTAATATGGAAGTGCCTAAGAAAGAGCCCCTTGACTTTTATGTGTTTGAAAAATACCAATATTATGTGTATATACCCAATGGCTACGATGAGATAGTATAATATCATCCCAATAGTGCTTATGCATCTTTTTTGCATGTTACAATTGTTATGCTTAACAACTATGCTCGAACTCAATGGGGCAGAATAATTTTGCCTCAACACTCAAGGTATATGTTCTCCGTGGACTTTTCATTTGATGTGTTTTATTGTATAGACTTTTGTGTGATTTGTTGTGTCTTATTGTGCAAACTTATGTGTGATTTGTGGTGTGCATCCTATCTTGACTTCATTATTTATCCATGGCTGTGTGGTTTGGTTTTGTTTTGAGTAATAATATATGTTTTTAATTTTTGGTTTTGTTTTTCGAATTTGCAATATAATATTTTGGAAAATTTTAACAAGAAGTCAACAAGTGCTAGATGAAGTGGTCAAAGGTCAATTTTCATATTAATTGTAAAAAAAAAAATGACCAAAGCTTGATCAAAAGGGATTTGATACCTATGTTATAAATAGAATGTTTGTTAACAATAAAACATCCAATCCAAATAGGAAAGGGTAAGGAAATTCATATAAGATAAATAAAGATACATTTTTGTATTTGAATAATATGAGTGATAATTTACATTAACTCTTAACTCTTATGATAGTATAAATATTCATCGATCGGTCATAAGGGTGAAAAAATACATTTTTGTATTTGAATAATATGAATGATGATTTACATTAGCTCTTGTGATAGTATAAATATTCATTGATCAGTCATAAGGGTGAAGGGTTATAACCCTTCAGTTTATTTAATATATTATTATTATTATTATTATTATTATATTATGTAATGTATATTTATTTACATTTTACTTATGTAGTCATAAGGTGAAGGGTTATAACCCTTGAGTTTATTTAATATATTATTATTATTGTTATAATATGTAATGTATATTTATTTACATTTTACTTATGTAGAAATTTATCTCTGTGTAAAAGGTGTTTAAATTATTTTACTTATTTCTATAACTTTTGTCTTGCGTACAATGTTGAGTAGCTAACCTAGATACTACACATGTTAAAGATGAACTTTGTGTACTAATGAGGTGACTAATCTCATGAAAAGCACATGTTTTCTAGGCATTTTAGTGATTTTTATATACAAAGGTTCATTTTTTTATGTTTCAATCTAAGGTTGCACACATTTTTTCATATAATGTTGAAATGCTAAAAAGATATACAATAAATTAAAATATTAAAAACAAATAGACAAACAAACAAAACAAAAA
>SNQJ01S0071976.1:9299-47441 GCA_010110895.2 Picea sitchensis | reverse complement strand
CAAATCATGAGAATTATTGGTCAGTTGCAACTAATACTCATGAATATGGGTCATAGATTAATGACTTACACTACGCAGTTAATCCCGAAAATAATATCTAATATCTTGCACTGCGGAAGCCTCTATATACTTAAAGAATGCATTTCTTCATGGCAATCTCTCTCAGGAGATCTATATGGAGTAGCCCATAGGATGTATGTAGGATTCATATTTGGTATGTCAACTGAAGAAATATATTTATGGACTCAAGCAAGCTCTGAGGGAATGTTATGCTAAGATGAACTCCTACCTGTTGTCACATAAATTTCTACGTTTTAAATAATATCTGAATGTTTACATGATCATGACAGCTGATTCACTTCTACTCTTAGTTTTGTATGTTGATGATTTGTTGATCATTGGTTTCTCGAATTCATCGATTGCTGCAGTCAAGAGGATTCTACATGAGAGGTTCTTGATGACGGACATGGGTCGACTACAATTCTTTCTTGGACTCGAGATCAGTCAGGATGCATCAGGCATCAAATTATCTCAGGCCAAGTATGCACAATATATCCTTGAGAGATTTCACATGACAGACTATAAGTCTTCCCCGACTCCTTTTCTATCAGGAGTCAAACTTGAGGATGGCGGAGACACTCCACTGGTTGACAACACACTGTAAAGACAACTAGTGGGGAGCTTGTTGTATCTCACAAACTCCAAACCAGACCTCTCCTATGTAGTTGGTGTAGTTTCTAGGTTCATGAAGGAGCCACATGAGCTACATTGGAAGGTTTCAAAGCATATCCTTCGATACATACAGGGAACCATCACCTTTGGGATTCATTATGCAGCAAAATCTACATTGGACCTCATCAGGTTCATTGATTATGACTAGGTTGGCAATATCACTAATCGCAAGTCCACATATGGTTACTCGCTCAGTCTTATTTCTGGGCCTATCTGTTGGTCGAGAAAGAAGCAAGCTTCTATTGATCTATCTTCAGTCAAGGTAGAGTATAGAGGGGTAGTTAACATAACCACTTAGGCTATGTGGCTACATCATTTTCTCACTGAGTTTGGAATTTAGTTTCATCGGTTGATCGTCATCTGGTGTGAAAACCAGAGCACTCTGAAGTTCTGTAGAGATCTATTTCAAAGGAAGCAGATGAAGCACATCGAGATCCACATGCACTACATCTGGGACTTAGTACATGAGGGGATCATCAACCTATAGTTATTTCCTTCAGCAAAACATACAACAGACATATTCACCAAGACCTTCACTAAGTAGAAGTTCCATTCTCTGTGAAGTCATCTTGGAGTGAAGGACATAGTTGCATAGAAGCTGTCAGTTCTTCTTTTTACATACATTGTATCTTGAGGGGAGGGTTTTCCCATGAGGTTTTCCCTTTTTCCTCACTTTATTTTAGTGTATCTTTTGTATTTGGGTACCTAACATGGCCTCATTTTCGGGACCCATTATTTACTTTCACCATAGTGATCTTCAAGGGGGGTGTTGGAGTTACTTCACACACACCTAGGATTTGTTTTTCCTAAGGTTTTTCCTTGTTTATTAGTCATTATTCAATATCCTATATTTTAGGAAGAACATTCCTCTAGGTAGAATATTCTCTTCAGTTTGATTAGTTGAGTGGAGTCTAGATGCTACATTGGGATTATAACCATGTAGTATTAGGATCATCACTAGATAATGCACATTTTACTTGGTATCATCACCATACTAGTGCATTACCCATGATTCTCTGATCTCCTCATTTCACTCTGCTTCAGTCAGTTAACTGAAGATTGATGGACTAGTTAACTTAGCTAGGTGGCAGTTCGCTTACGTAACTACCCGAGAGACTAGACTAGGTGGCAGTTTACTCCTGTAACTGTTGATGTGTGTCCAGATCACTCTAGACCACCACTATGGTGCATTGGATTCTCTTCCAGTGCACATTGGTTGAGTTATACAGAGTATATCATGTGTAAATTATCAGTCATTCATTTGGTTAATGAGAATTCTTCCATTCTTTCTCTCTTGCTTCTTCTTTCTCAATTTCTCTCTGCAAATGTGTGTGTTATTTTCTAGCTAGATCTATTTTGTGCAGGTTCAACACATTTACAGCCACCATGCATCATTTACAAGGATCAAATACATATAATTAAACAAATATGCATAAAATAAAATTCATGATACATAAAAAAAAATATCATCAACACATTATCTCCCCATGAATATCTCGAGCCTCGATGGAGTCACTGGCAGTTGGAGCATTTGGATGTAAAACCTTATCTAAGGAAACCTCTATTGTGGTAGCCTCGGTGGATGGGGCCATTGGAAATGGTGGTGGGGGTGAGTGGCATACAGGTGCATCCACTGTGGATGGGTGGTTTGTGGGTGAATCCACTAGTGATGCATGGAAAAAGACAGATGCTAGGGGTGGGAATCAATGGACCCCCACAGGCTGTACAAGTGATGAGAAATCCCTTGGCATAGAGTAATCTAACCCATAAATAGATCCCACGTGCCCAAGGAGTGCAGTAGTATTGTAACTAGCGAATATGTCCACAACATGCATGCATATTAATAATATTAAACTATTAGTACCAAATAGTAAAATTCAAAAACATAACACAACAAATTTGATATTTAAATGATATTTAACTCTACACATGATTCATGTGATGTAGGTGACTTTTCCATCCCAAATAGACAGTCCCCGACATCACCTACTCTCGCATCTTGTAGAAACACAAGAACATTAAAAATTTGAGGATGCCATAAAATAAAGAAATGGATATGGTGAATTTATCAAATGTGACACATACCTGTGTATGGCCTATGCCCAATGAGAAGGTTTCCTCTACCACTGCATAAGTGGTGGAGATAGGCATTGATGCAACCATCGACGTATAGGGTATGCTACATGGATGTAACAACTAAAAAACAACATACAATAAAATATCGATATAAATACACAAAATATTAAAAAAATATATAACAATTAAGAACATAGTGATGGTTAAGATACTAACCTCCTCCATGAAGATATATTTTCAGTTGGCCTCCATAGGCCCATAACAATTTTTCCCATAACTCAAACAACTGTGAGGTTCACATGGACGACTACTATGTCCATGTGCCCTCTCCTCACTAAACTATGTTGTTCGGGGTGAAGCTCTGACCCCTCTATCAATGTCATCAATAGTCACCTCCTACCAAGACAATGCAACAAAGATACCATGTTGCAATAGGTTCTGGTTCAATGATGAAATAGCTCGTTGTACTTGCTGCAAGATCTCTACAATAGGACGATGTTGGGTAGGGGGTCAAGAATTCACCTAGGGGAACGAGGACCTAACTCAGGATTTCATCTAGCATGTTCTTGGTCTTATGCAGACCCTTGACCCTTGACCCTTGACCCACCCCCTTAACTAGATGGGAAGAAGCATCACCAGTCAAAGATTGCAGCGCAAAAACAACAACACACTTCTTATTTGAGAAAGTAATCACTAGATTTGGATGTCCTAGGATTTTGATGAGTGAACAAAGCACTCATTTTATTAATAATACCATCAATGCTATGACCGAGGAGTTTGAATTCTATCACCATAAGAGTACACTATATCATCCTCAGGAATATGCGATAGTAGAAGCTTTCAATAAGATTTTGGAAAATGATTTGATTAAGATCTGCAATGTTAACAGGGATGATTGGGACATGAAAATACCATCAGTGCTATGGGAATACAGGACCACATGAAAACATTTGACAGGACATACACCATTCATATTGGTGTATGGACAGGAAGCAGTGGTGCCAATATAATTTTTGGTACCCATTCTGCGCATAGTAACAATTACCAATATGTCAGAAAAAGGCGCAACATGGGACAGGAGAGGTTAAGTCAACTGATGGAAATGGAAGAAGACAATTTTCTGGTAGAATTTCACCAAGAGGTACATAAAGCAAAGGATAAATCCTAGCATGATAGACACATTAAAAAGAAGAGCCTTAAGGAGGGAGACCTAGTTCTTCTCTATGACAACAAATTTTTGCAACACCCTGGTAAGTTCATAATGCATTAGCTAGGACCATATGAAGTAAAGACTGTCACAGATGGGGGATCTGTGTAGCTAAAGGATTTGGGAGGAACATAACTGAAAGGAATGGTCAACAATAGTCGACTGAAACTATACAGAGACAATGGATATACTAACTCTTAAAAGTTACAACGTAGAAAGAAAACTATGTATACAGTGTACTATAGTAGATATTAGGAGAGAAAAAATGGTAAAAAGAAATAAAAAGTAGAAAAAAGAAGGAAAAGGAAGACAAAAGTAGAAAAAGAAAGAAAACAAAAAACACTGGGAAATATCGTGCACAGAAGACACTGAAATCAATGCAACAAAAAGGAAAATTTATCGTGTGCAACATATGGATGACTTGAAGAAAACTCAACGCACCAGGGGAAAATCCATAGCATAAACATATGGCACACTAAAAAGTTACAACAGACCAGAAAATGGGCCAATGGTCGGAAAAAAAAAACTGGTCATCGGGGTAAAAAGGCATGAACTGAGCATTTATGAAACTTAATGAAGCATGCTAAAGAATATTTAGGGAATTCACTGCTCCATCAAAGAAGCATCTCCGAGAAGATTTAGGGAATTTATCACACACTATATATAACTAAAACGTGGTCCGAATGATACTTATTGTGAATTTACATATCCACGGGGCTAAGGAGCACGAAGACAAGTGGTGAACAGGCGTGTTCAGAGATCTTAGCAACCGAATTTCAACTGAAGAAGGAATAATTACTCAAGATGGAACCTTCAAAGGTCGGTGCACCTATTTGAACAGCACGAAAAACATCCAACATCCACAAGTCATCGCAAGAAACCGTAAAGGAAGAACAATACTTTACACAGACAGAGGGAATCGTCGATTTCGACACAATTCCTTCGCTACAAACCGAACCAATGCACGCCACACTAGTAGAGGAAGAGGGATAGGCCCCGATGATGGTCGAGATGGACATCGACTCACAGGGAAGTGCACAGTGCCACAACCCATTGGAAATAGTAAACCCACAACAACCTCCTAGGGTCGAAGCATCCCACAAGACAAATGGCGTTGATAGTGAAAGGACAGAATATGATGAGCCAGGGCCACAACCTATGGTAGGGTCAACGCAGCACAAGGAAGTGAAGATAGAAGACATCATGGGCCAACTAAAGTCAAGCTGGGAAGAAAGAGAACTAGAGGTTGGGACATCTAGCACACCAGCACAAAGAAAGGGGAAACAACCCATCGCACAGTCCCCGCGCAAGAAGCTCGACACCTCAATGGGCGTAGACCACACCAATTTTACTAGGTTACGTCGAAAGGTTACGGTATGTATACCATGATGTGTCTGACACCAACAAGTTCCATAAATTTTCACAAAAGGTGTATATGGAAACCCTGGGCATAGGGCCATTAGGAGATCTAGTGTTGCAACCAAAGCAATGCATGGAAATCTTGGTAAATATAGGGATTCTTAATTTTCTAGAGATTATCCACTTCTGAAGGGGGAAAGACATGAACAACTACGTCAAGAAGTTACTGGAAGTCATCCATGGAGGATTTTTGTGGCTTGATGAACCAATTTCCATCGATGTCAAACTAATTTTGTTCATCACAGGACTGGCATCAAATGGAGAGAAGCTCGCGCAGTATATGGATGACAAAACCAAGGAAAAGGCACTCGTCGAAGAAATGAAGAAAACCTATGGGACAAAAAGGGGCTCTTGTAGCATTATCATAAATTGGATCAATGATGCAACCACTAGGATGGAAAAAAAATTGATGGCATACAAACTCCTTCGAAAATGTCACAAGGAGGAGGTCCCCACAGGAGTTGTCGCAGCGACAGTGCAGTGCAAAAATGACACCGTGCTCAGGTGGGCCCCATACTTATTGAATATGTTCCTAGATGACTCTGAGGATGTGCAGGACTTGGGAACTGGGTTCCACTATTCATGTCTCATCATACTGATAGTAATAATTGGATGGAAAGAGACTACCTACTCATATTTTTGTGATAGAGTATGATGATGTCACACAACACGTTACACATTGTTGGGGAGCACCTATGATTCAAAGTAGAGAAGTGGTAATCCCAACACTTTTTCTCAGTATCTCAATGATATGCAAGAGAATATAGCCAATACCTGGAGAATATCTCCTGAGGTGGTCGCGCAATACCAGGGGATAGCCAACTTTAAGGCTACACGACACAATATGTGGATCTAGGCATGCGGGGATACAGAAAAATAATGGCTACAACTTCGATTTTGCATCAACCCAGAGGAAGTTGAATGGGAAATAAAATACTGGCAAGATAACTGGAAGATCCTAGTCATCACCAAGGACATCCCAAGGGGAAAGAAGTTGAATCAGGTTCATCTAAGACATCTGCAGGAGGAAGTTTCATGGTCAAGAAACCAATGCAGCAGATGAAGCCTTCCCGAAGACAACGCAACATAAGAAGGGAAGCACCCCAAAGAAGTACGCGCAGATAGGAAAGAAGGATAATGTCCCCACATAGGAGGAATAAGGAAGGGGGGACATAATGACATAGGGAACCCCGACGACAACAACTTTGTAAGATGCAGGGCCACCCAAACATTCTATCATACATATAAGTGGGTCGTGCAAGAAATCCAAGGCCCACAAAGACATCCCAAAATACACAACAATTTAGTCGCCCAGAGGGTTCATGAACATGCAGCGAAAGAGTATGAGGAGGTCGAGAGCCAACGAGAAAGGATAATGAAGGATTTTTATGATGTTAAGAAGGTCCTGGAATAGATACAAGAAACACAAGCACAAGAGAGGGGAGCATAACTGATCCCACGATCGATTGAGTCAGGGGACATAATCACGTAGAACGAGGAAGAAACAATCCAACTCGTATTGTAAGCAGGTCCTAGATTTCATATTAAAACATATATGTTGCAGTTAAAGGGGGCCATGGAGGAAACGCTACTTAAAGACATGGCACAGGTCGAGTTGTTCTTGGCTAAAATACCAACTAAGGCATTGTACAACCTGAAAGCCAGTGTCACATAGGAAGTGCAATCATGAGCCAGAGTAGATATGACATAATTGCAACTCACCATAGATGGAAAGGATGCACTACAAATTGTGGTAGATCAGGTCCAACTGGAGACACAAAAGGAGGAGTGTGTAGATAACCTTGAGCATAAGCTGAAGGAATTCTTCACAAAGATTATGGACAGTGTGCAGGTAGTCACGAGCAACGGTGACGAATAGATTCAAATTATCGCGCAGACACTTGAAGAGTACATGAAGGAGATCGAGGAACTCAAGGAAAAATTAACACCAACCATGCCTCCCGAAGTTACAACTGAAAGGGAACAATAGGAAGCCTTGCAAGTAGAAATGATGGAAAGAGACACCAAAAAGGTCACATAACGTTTTTATAGGACCGCGAAACTATGGACGACTTTGGAGGAAGACGAGAGGGTCCAATATCTAGACCAGGAATAGGAGAAAATCAACACTATGATGTAGGAGCTGAAGTAGTGACAAAAGGACATGAGCATATTACCGAATGATTGAAAGGCACACAGGAGATGAAGACCCTGCAAACAGAATTGAAGACTATGCAAAACAACAAGTAGGAAAGGAAATCCCAATTAGAACCTCTCCAGGAGAAAGCAACACAAATAATTGTTGAAATATATGAGGAGAAGACAAGGATGGCTCAAGATCATGCCGAGAGTCTCTGAAGGAACACATCACAACGCAGAGGGTAGAAGATCTCATAGAGAAAGTTGCGTAAGAGAAATCCAAATGGGAAGAATTAGAAGGAAATTTTCACAGCTTGGAAAAGTCTATACAGGGAACGTGCACCACCTGAGTGGCTTGGGATGAGCCACATGTCAGTGTTGGGGGCCTATTGGGCATAGGTTGTTTTGCAAAGAAATTCTATTTTGGGTGCAAGCCTATTTTTGGGAGAAATATTTGTTTTGGGAACATGCCCATTTTTTGGAGAGAAAGACCTATTGTTGGAGCACGTGCAACAGGTGGAAGGAAAGAAGCACGCAAAAAAAGAAGGAAAAGATACATGCAGGAGGAAAAGCAGCGTAGCATGCATGAAGACAAGCCTAACCATGTTAGAGTTAGGGTTTTTGACAAAGATTATAACATCTATAAGCCTATAAAGTAGTATAAATAAGGACCTAGGAGGTCTAGGTTGAGGGTGGTCAGTTGATATTTGTAAGAAAGTTTTATGGTTCGTGTGGTAGAGTCGAAAAAGTTATTCATTAAGGGTTAGGTCATAGGCTAAGGATCTCGGTGTGATCTAGTCAGCCTCCCAGAGTGATCTAGATTTAGGAGCAGAACGAACTGATTAACATAATGAATACAATAAACACAGAGATATAAAGAATAACACAGATATCCAATGAACAATATCTTCTATTGAATAATGAAATAGGTTGAAACTGTAAAACTGTAGAACTGAAACACTTTCTCTAATGGTGGTAGCTATCTCTGAGAAGAGATGTGTCTCCTACGCGCATTCATCTGAGCAGAATGAACTACCATGAGGCTCTAGAGGCCTTTTTTATATTACTCATGAATTCCAAAACCCCAGACATCCAAAAACCTAAACCTAGGAGGTGAAACGTCAAAAGTCATGTGGGCCCCTATGGGTAAGTTGGTACCTCAACTTCCTGGGGTCGTAAATTTTTCATACGACCTCCCTTTTAGGCACGTGATAGCCCATTGGAAAGGTCTTTCAGAGAACTACACATTTTGTCTTCAAACTCTAACTCTAACTTCAGTTTGACTGTGCCCCCCAAAAAAAACATTGTTTAGGCCTCCAAAATGGACCTGGAAGTATAGCAAGATGTGATGACATGAAAACATACAAAATAAGGCAGTTGGATTAGGTGAGAGGCCACCAATGTCCACCTGGAAGATGTGTAGGGCTTCAAACATCCCTAGAAGTGTAGAACCCACAATTACAAAGAAGTACAGAAGAATGCGTTGAACTAAAAATGAACAAGAGGAGCTAGTTGGAATAGGTGGGTGGCCACCAATATCCAACTAGATCAATCCTCCCCCCTTAGGAAGTAATGGTATCCATTGCATTGATTTCCCCCATCATGTGACGAAACTTCTGCTAGATTTGGCCATGGGAGAGCCACTTGACTTGGTGTAGGAGTTGCCCTACCTTGACAACCCGATAAAGTTGGATCCTCTGCTGGCGAGTGCCCTTGACCTGTGTGTCCACTATCTAATTAGTGGATGCTTGTTCCATGCAGTTAGGGTTGAGCTATGTGGGTGTCAGTTGTTCTGTGATCTATGAGGTGTCCAATAATGGTGGAAAATATGGTCGAAGGAGGTCCACATTAAACACTGGGTGCAGGCCAAAGAAAGGTGGAGTGTTTAGCTCAAAAGCATTGCTACCCACAACCTTGGTGATAGTGTAAGGCCCATAGCGAAGTAGGTAGAGCTTCCGATGGGGCTCGGTGAGATTCTCCTTCTGAAAATGTAACCAAACTTTGTCACCAACCTGAAACCGGTGTGGTACCATGTGTTGATCATGGCGCTTATTGTACTTAGCATTGGATTTTTGCAAAATATCATGGACCTATTGGTGGATGTGATGAATCCGATCAAGGAATCTGGTGGATTTTTCGATCGCAGACTGATCATGGGAAGATTTTGTCTATGTGGTGGCAAGAGGAAATGCAACATCAATGAGTCCCAAGGGTTGGAATCCCATACCCACCTGAAATGGGCTATGGTCGGTGGAGCTATGGAGAGCCCTGTTGTAATTGTGTTTAACATAGGGGAGACTCTCGTCTCATGTACGTGGATGCTTATAATTGTACATCCACAAGATGTGTACAATCATCTGATTGATGAACTATGTTTGGTCGTCTGTTTGGGGGTGGAAAGATGTGGATTTTGTGAGCTTGGTGTCCAACAGTGACCAGAGACTTGACCAAAATGTGTTGAGCAACCTGTTTTCCTGGTCGGATATGATGGTCTATGGTATCCCTAAGTGGAACCACACTCGTTCGAAGAAGTTATTGGAAGTATCTTCCATTGTGATATTAATCTTGCAAGATGTGAGGATGGGCATCTTCGAAAACCGATCAATGACCACAAATACATAGCCATTTCCTTGCTTGGTGGATGGAAGGCCCGACATGTAATCCATTGAGATGGATTCCCAAGGCTTCTCAGGAGTAGGAAGAGGGGTGTATAATCCTTTCTTCTTGATGGTTGGCTTGGAAATGGCACAGGCAGTGCAATATCTGATATACTTGCTGACGTCTTGTCGAAATTTTGGCCAATAAAAATGTTTCTAAAGAATGACCACAGTTTTCTCCATGCCAAAATGTCATGCCATCCGACTGTAGTGGGCTTCCAAAATAATATTTTCTGCTCTCTTGTAGGAACACAGAGATGGCCTAGGTGGCATAAGATTTCGTCCTAAATGTGAAAATTGGTGATAGTCGTGCATGTACCCAATAGCTGATAGGTGGTGGTGAAGTTCGGATCTTGCTGATAAATTTGGGGCCACTCAGATGCTTCATGTCCACAGGAATGGAGCACAATGGTGAGTGCATCCACAAGAGGTCGACTGAGGCAGTCAGCGACATGATTTGAGATACTTGTCTTATACTTGATGTTGAGCTGGAACTGCTACAAGTAGGTGGACCACTTCTAATGACACTCATTCTGCAATTTCCCCTGTGTCTGTATGAACTGCAGAGGCTTGTGATCAGTGTGTATGATCATCTCTTTTCCCAAAATGTAATGTTTAAATTGACGACAGCCTTGTACAATATAATACATATCCTTCTCATAGGTGGGGTATTTTCCGACAGTATCTGAGAGTGTATCACTATGGTATGCCACCGTATGACCATGTTGAGTGAGAACTGTGCCCACAACATAGTCAGATGCATCAGTCTCAATCTCGAATGGTTGTTGTAGATTGAGAAAGGAGAGTACTGGAGATGAGAACAAGCAATGCTTCAGATCATCAAATTCTCATTGTTGTTCCTTCCCCCACATGAACTTGGCCCTGCCACCGCCCTTGGTCACCTAGATGAGGGCCCATGCAGTATGGGAGAATTCCAACATGAACCATCGGTAGAATTTGGATAGTCCCAATAAGCTCTGAAGCTCAGACAGTGTGGTCGGGGCTGGCCAATCACAGATGAATTGGATCTTATATGGATCAACATGAACCCCATGCTCATCAACAATGTAGCCCAAGTATTTGACAATGTTTGTGCCAAAACATCATTTTTCCAAGTTGGCATATAGCTTGTGCTACCGTAGAGTGCTCAAAACATGTTGAATATGCTGCATGTGCTCCTCCGATGTTCTACTAAAGATGAGGATGTCATCCAAATATACCACCACAAAGGGGTTGGTGAAGGGTCTCAATACATCATCTATCAACCTCATGAAAGTGGTTGGTGCATTTGTTAAGCCAAAGGGCATGACTAGCCATTCAAAGAGACCTTATTTAGATTTGATGGTTGTCTTCCATACATCAGTTGGTTCGATGGGAACCTATTAGTAGCCAGAATTTAGGTCAATCTTGCTGAAGAAATTCTCCCCCTTGAGTTTGTCAAGAAGGTCATCAATCCTGGGAATGGCGTATTGGTTCCTGACTGTGATTTTGTTTAAGGCTCTATAATCAATGAAAAGTCTCCAAGTCATGTCCTTCTTCCGCACTAGTACAATCGAGCTTCCGCAAGGGGAGGATTTGGGTCTGATGTGCCCCTTTTGAAGAAGTTCTTGAATCTAACGCATGATTTCATCATTTTTCATCAGGGAGTGACGAAAGACTGGTCCATTAGGTAGAGGTGCATCGGGGGTCAGATCAATTGGATGCTAGACTTGGCAGTGTGTCAGTACCCTTGTAGGTGAGTAGAAGATGTCTTTGTATTTTTCCACGATCCCGTCCACTTGCTTATGCTGCAAAGAGAGACTTTGAGTAGAGGCCACGGATGTGGCAACAACATTTTTCTTACTGTGAGCACGGACCACAAAGAATACGAACTTCCCAGTCTGTGAGATGACCTTACTGCATTGCTTAGCAGAGATTAAAGAAATATCAGTAGGCGGAGCTACCTTCAGTATCATGTACAATTATCTACCCAAAATAATAATAACACTGTGGGGTCTAGAGTCATACACAACATGACGCTTCCAAAAATATGGTTGTCCTAAAAGAACATCACAAAATTCAAGGGGAGGAATATCGCACAGTAACTCATCTTTGAAAGGCTTGATGTCATAGAGAAGACGACATTCTTGGATGACACTGATATCTCTTCCTTGGCGAAGCTAGTCGATGGTGTAGGGTTGTGGGTGCGGTGTCGTTGGTAAGTCCATCCGCTTGACGACCTCTGTTGAAATCAGATTCCTTTGACTACCATTATCGACAATGAAATGAAGCGGAGCCCCCTTTACCCACATTTGTGAGTGAAAGAGGTGTTCCCCTTCCTCTCGTTCTTTTGGTTCGCTTGGCCAAACTTTGGTGATAGCGACAGTGGCACTAGGTTCAGCATAGATAATTCGCTTCCCTCCTTAAGGATTTTATTCGGAATCAAAATCAACCTCTCACTTGGAAGCCTTCAGTTCGACCATGAGGGACTTCTTGGAACGACATTCTTCGGTGTTGTAGCAAGGGATGTTATGATACTCACACCATTTTTCCGTGTCCTTCTTCGTCCTGTCATTGCCCTTCTTGTGTTGTGGCTTGGACTGGTTGTCCTGAGGGAGACCATCTCGACTTGGTCCCTTTCTATGTGGGTTGGGGCTTCCTTTGCCTTGATTTGGCTATGAGGGGTTTGTAGATCCAAACTCTCACCTTTTCTTCTTAAATTTATGCTCGATCTTGACAGCGTATCTATAAGTCGTGGCTAATGAGGCAATGTCCAGAAACTCCATTTCTGTTTGAATGTATCTATGCAAACAATTGTGGTATTTGAGCACCAGATGATGCTTAGAGTCTTTGATACCCAATTTGGTGCATAGGGTATGGAAAATATTGGTGAAATATGGTACTATCCGGTCCCTTTCTTGACGTAGGGTTGTCCATCTAGTGTATTAGTCCTTGTAGATTCCAATAGGGTAGTATTTTTATTTAATGGTGTCCCGAAAGGAATCCCATGTGGGGACCACCACAAACATTGCAGATTCCTCTACGGCCCTTTGCTCAGAGTAAGTATCCCACCAGTCTTTAACATGGGGAATGACCTTGAGGAGTGAAATGGTGATCTTTTCCCTATCGGAAAATTTATGGACCGAAAAATACCCTTCGAGCAGATTCAACCATTTATCTACAACATTCGCATCTATCAGTTCTTCAAATAATGGAATATAAAAATTTACTTTTACCTTGAAGGGGGTTTCATGGTCACTTGATGAATATGCTTCTCCTGTGGGCAGTCGTTTAAGGATCTGCATGAAGTTGTCCTTCATTTTGTTCCTTTGTCGTGCGAGGGCTTCCTCGAGCAACATTTTAATAGGATCTCCTGCTCCATCAAATTTCTTTTCATACTCCATTGGTTGTTTCGGGCTCGGCGAGGTCGATCTTGCAATGGCTCGATTGGTTCGAGTCCCAACTTCTTGTACCCAAATCTTGTCGGGGACATGCATGAAGAAAAATAAATGAAGAGAAGACTACTCTAATACCACTGATCCATATTTAGGAGCAGAACAAACTGATTAACAGACTGAATACAATAAACATAGAGATATGAATAATAACACAGATATCCAATGAACAATATCTTCTATTGAATAATGAAATATGCTGAAACTGTAAAACTGCAGAACTGAAACACTTGCTCAAATGGTGGTAGTTACCTCTGAGAAGATATGTGGCTACTACGCACATCCGTCAAAAGCCAAAAGTCATGTGGGCCCCTATGGGTAAGTTGGTACCTCAACTTCCCGGGGTCGTAAATTTTTCATACGACCTTCGTTTTAGGCGTGTGATAGCCTGTTGGAAATGTCTTTCAAAGAAATAAACATTATGTCTTCAAAATTTGACTCCTTCTACAGTTTGACTGTGGCGAGCTAAAAAAAAGATTGTTTATGCCTCCAAAATGACCCTGGAAGTACAACAAGATGTGCTGGCATGAAAACATACAAAATAATCCAGTTGGATTAGGTGAGAGGCCACCAATGTCCACTTGGAAGATGTGTAGGGCTTCAAACAACCACAGAAGTGTAGAACCCACAATTACAAAGAAGTACAGAAGAACGTGTTGAACTAAAACAAACAAGAGGAGCTAGTTGGAATAGGTGGGTGGCCACCAATAGCCAACTGGATCACAGAGGTTACTTGCCCTCATTTTGAGTGTAATACTAAATATGTAATGCGTGCAGTGCAAGATTTTGTAGGAGAATGGATAAAAGAGCAGAGAAGCCAAATCTTTGTGGACATAGCCCCAGGAGGGGGCGAACCACGATAAACATTGTGTTCTATGTGATTGTCAATGAATTCTTTAATTTCATGTTAATCATTAGCTCAGGAATGAATGGTTAAGACTAGTTATAACAATATGCATGCCTATCTTGAAAGATGAATGAATCCTAGAAGTAGAGGAATGATTGATGATGGTGATCCACAAGGAAAATAAGCCAACTACAATCCCCACTCATTCCTATACTACAAACACTTGAGTATTGCAATCCTCCATAAAATCTTTCTTGGGTGAGACTACACTATGCACCATGTGCGCAACATTTCCTTATGGTTTACCAAGAGGGCTGATAGTTTTGAGGGTTTTGTTGGAAACTTGTTTGAGATAAGAACCTGGGTCAGTTAAATAAGTAACCAACACACACACACACACACACAGACATATATATATAAAGAACCAACATAGATCCATCTTAATTACAGATCTATCATGTGCCCAGATGCATCAAGCCCTTCTAGATGCAAACATTTCTTCAAGTTTTGTACTCTAAAAAAATTAGCATCTCAAGGAATTTGATGCCTCTTGGCGCATGATAGATTTTCACTTAAGATGAATCTTGGTTAAAACATTTCAATGGTGTGTTGAGTATGAGGGAGATGTATTTTAAAACATTTGAATAATGGGTCGAGTCTAAGGGGCATGTACAATTCCTTTCATGCTCAACATGGAGTTGACACATGCCATATATATTAAAAACAAGCCTCGATCCATCTTAACTCTAGATTTATCAAACATTTCTTAAGTTTTGTACTTTAAAACAATTTGCATCTTCAGGAATTTGAGGAATTAAGATGGATCTTGGTTAAAAAATTTGAATGGTGGGTTGAGTATGAGGGAGATGTGAAATTCCTTTGGCGCTCACCATGGAGTTGACATGTGGCATATATATATATATATATATAAGAACCAACGTAGATCCATTTTAACTCTTGATCTATCATGCATCTAGAGGCATCAAATCCCTTGAGACGAAAACCTTTTTTTTAGAGTACAAAACTTGAGGAAAAGTGTGCATCTTGAAGGATTTGATGTCTCTATGCACTGAAGGGACCACACATCTCCCTCATACTCAAGGAACCATTCAAATGTAGATCTTTAAAGATGTAAACATTTCTTCAATTTTTGTACTCTAAAAAAATTGCATCTCTAAAAATTTGTGTACCCACCATTCAAATGTTTTAACCACCAAAGTAGATCCATCTTAACTTTGGATTTGAACAACGTCCAATGAGGAAACATGTCTTCTTTACCATTAGGCCCACTCACGCTAATGTTAAAGTAAAGCAAAGTAATACTTAATATGGGAGATGTTCATGTAAAGTAACACATTAAAATAATAATAATAAATAAGTAATTAAATATACATATATATATATATATATATATATATATATATATATATATATATATATATGGACTCCATTACACACACACTTCTAATGAATAACAACCAACTTAGATCCTTTTAACTATGAATCCATCAAGTGCACAACACACACACACTTCTAATGAATAACAACCAACTTAGATCCTTTTAACTATGAATCCATCAAGTGCACATAGGGATAGGGATCAAATATCTCCAGGTGCAAACCTTTTTTAGAGTGCAAAACTCAAGGAAAGGTTAAAAGTTTTCACCTCTAAGATTTGATCCCTATGAACACTTATAAATCATGAACTAAATGGATCTAAATCAATATACAATCAATTGCATAGTCAACTATATTATATTATATTGACTTATCCTATCATTAAAACATAATAATACTCTCTGAAACAACTATATAATAAATCATATTAATATTGTTTGTATTATTATTATATAATCATATAATCATATATGATAATTAATCATAAATTAATTATGAATAAAAATATTTATTCATATTAATATATATAGATAATATAATTAAAAATATTTAGATATTCTTATGGGATAGTCCATTACTAATAATAATGATCACATTAATATTATTAATGTGTTCTAGATAAACATATGTTTAGCATGTAATCTATAAAATTTTAACTTAAACTTGAAATGCTAATCATTTTAATTTCTCAAAATTAATGATGTCATTCATATTTAGACATTGTTGTTTTTCTATTTAAATTTTAAACAATCTCTTACCCACATAAAATCATCTAGTTTTTGGATTTCCAATTTGAAGTTTCAACTTCTTTTTCTTCCGGCCCATAGAGTATTTTCTATAATATATATATATGTGTGTGTGTTTTTTCTTTTATATTTTTCTTTAACTTTTATTTAATATATAATAAATAAGCGTTCAAGAAAGATATTAAAATAGGAAATTATGAAACATTTAAAATTATATTAATATGTTATTTTTTTATGGTTTTCCTTCACTCTTGTTTTAGGGCAATGTTGATAGTTTCCTCTCCATAACTACATGTTGTTTAAATTAAACATAAATTTCAATTTTAATTATAGATAAGACATATATTATGACAATTCATTTGAAAGATGCTTGTTACAAGGTTAAAATAATCCCCTTAAATGGGAAAATATTGACAAATCCCAACAACTGGAAAAAAAAAAAAAAAAATCTAATCACTCCCATCCAAATACTTTGATAAAAAATTTAGTCCCTCAAGACAAGGAACAACCACCTCACTATGACCATGTGAATTGAACCAAAACATATTTTTATACTTGGTTTCACTATCCTTCGATTAACCCCCTAGATGAATAAAAATACATACATACGATAAGAGGGAAAATGCATATCAATAATTGCTCAAACTAATGCATCTCCCTGGCATCATATTTTATTTAGCTCCCAGGCCAAATACAAAATAGCATACCTAATATAAAATAGCATACCTATATTAGGTAGCATAGACACATACATGACAACAATTTATCACAATTATATTTTTTTTATAATAATTATTTTTTATTTAAAAAATAATTGAATGTGATTTTAGATAGATGATATTTTTAATATTTTTAAATTAATAAAATTATTTATTAAAAAATTGTATAGACATTGTTTTTTATTTAAATTATATATATTTATACTTATATATTTTATACTTTTTTTTATTTAAATTAATATTTAATATATGATTAAATAGAATTATAATTAAAAAACATAAAACAAGAAAAGTATAAAACATTTTAAAATTGTATATTAAATCAATGAGTTCATAAGGTATTTTTATTAACAGAAAATGTGGGATAGTTTATTGCATGTCAATGTTGACAGTTTATTTTCCACAACTACTCTACAGACGCATAAAATTCAAAATAAATTAAAACAATTAAACATAAAATTTTCATATTTGGTATGATATAAATTTTAAATCGAAATTCAAAATAAAAACATTACACAAAATCTTTTCATAAAATTCAATCTCTTTATTATTAATAGAAGTTCAAATAATGAAATTATATATTAATATGTACAAATTTTTTAAATAAAAATGAAAATTTTAATGGAAAAATGAAATGTAAAAATATAATCTTGAAATTCTGAATCTGAATTTACAGATTTGAATTCATTTATATAATTAAATAACAAAAATTACAATTTCCTTCATATTTATATCATCAAATTTCAACTAAAAACAATAAAAATCCTAAATAAAAACATTTTAGCATTTAAATTCATTTATATAATTAAATAACAAAAATTACAATTTCCTCTATATTTATATCACCAAATTTCAACAAAAAAAAAAAAAAAAAAACCTAAACATTCAAATAAAAATCCTAAATAAAAACATTTTAGCATTTGATAAAATGAATGATGAAATTATATTAATGAGCAATCCCTCTCACTAAAAATTCAACCCATTAAATCTTGAAACAAAAATCCTACGAATATACAGTGAAGCAAACTGTTGACTATTCTGCCAATCCTTTTTCGATGCCACAACTGACGATGGAGGTAAGATAAGAACTGACCTCATTAAACGGTGTAACAATCATGGACGGAGGCTTATTGTTTTAAAAAGAGATTTGTCCAATAATTTAATAGTCGAAGATGTACTATCTGGGTGGAAGCTTGCGAACATTATCCACCTTGATGGATTCGAATTGTTTGAAATCCGGTTGTGCATATCCACCCTCAGGCAGCATTCAATGCGAATAGCATATCCGTGTAACATGGTGTATATTCTCTTTCACAAGGTTTCTTATAAGTAATCAGGTTTTTTGGTGGTCAGGTTTTAAATTTCTGGTCAATCCAGAATTTTGATCGATTTTTTGAGTATCTGGGTTGGATTAAATTGGAGCAAAACTCTTGAAGTAAGGTTCTGAAATGCATGGAACTTTGATCCATGTAAAATTGAGACTACCTTCAAAATCTTTACTCCTAAATTAGCCTACTCCACTATAGAATTTCTCATATCAAATTTTCCAATATCAAATAAAACATTCTCATAATAATATTAATTATTGATGTTTTGTTACATAGAATTCTTAAGTCATGTATTGATAGTAATAAACAACTTCATACTTACATTATTTTATTAATATGAGTTATATATAAATACATTGAAGAGAAGACTGTTAGTTTCATCTTCCAATAAATTTTAATAACTCTATATATTCAATTCGAACTCTTCATATCCTATTTAAAATAATATTTACAAAATATTATAATCACACTGATTAAGTATCCAACCACAATAAAAACATTACTTTACAAAATATTACAATCACACTGATTAAGTATCCAACCACAATAAAAACATTGCTTCAAATTGTCTATAAAAAAAACAATTTCATATAAAAATTATAAATCTAGAAAAAAAAACTGATATAATCATATGTATCATCAACATGAAAGTAAAGTGAAGAATAGCTTCATTAGGATAACAAAATTGGTGACTATTTGAAAACAATACCAACTACTCTAATACTCTAATAGTTAGGTCACCTTTAGCTTCAATATCACCTCTCATGACAAAACAAGCTGACATCATTATAGAAAAATGACCCATGAATGTAATTTGGTGATAGAGAAGCTTGATTTGAGTGCAAAAGAACAATGTTGAACTTGACGACATAGGCTAACTTACAACTGCATCTTTGGCACTGCCATATTGAGATCATTAGGTCGACCTAGCAGATTACCATTAGAACATTATAGCAATGAAAAGGAGGAGTGACAATTTTCTTACAAGTGCATCTTTGGCACTGCCATATTGAGATCATTAGGTCGACCTAGCAGATTACCATTAGAACATTATAGCAATGAAAAGGAGGAGTGACAATTTTCAATGAAAAGGAGGAGTGACAATTTTCTTTTTTTCTAAAGAAGGATTTTCTTTTACATAATATTAAGTCACATTTTTTTGAAAGTGAACCTATCTAAAATAACAATATAATTCTTTAAATTAAAATTATAATAATATGATTTTTTCTTTTTTAAAGTTGTTTTTAGCCTCCACATGTACATATAATTATGAATATCTTTCATTAAGTAAACTTGGGAGAATACTTATGTTTTAAAAAAAATTAATGAGTAATAAGTTGTTATGTCCCACTCTTTTAGTATATTATATTATATGTAGATATAAATATTTCATAGGTAATTTTTAAAAAAATCATAATTTTTTTTAGTTTAGATTAATTTTCAAAAAAATTATAATTTTTTTTAGTTTAGATTAATATAATTTTTTTTAGTTTAGATTAATATAGTTAAATTTTTGGGCTAGGTATTATAGTTCAAATTCTTATTATTTGGAAAAGTTTAAATCATAAACATAAAATCTTAAAAGTAATTACTAGACAAACCACCCATTGTCACAAAGAATTCCATGAACATGTAGGTTACAATATCATTAATGTGTTAAAATGGTGTATGAAATTTAAACCATAAAATATTACTTGCCAAGCTATGCCACAATAAATTACGCTGAGATCAAATTAGAAGTGTAAAATTGGAAATATTGGACAAGTACCATGAACTAGAAAGTATGAGAATCATTGTAGAAACATTCCATTGATCAACCACATAAGAGAGATAACATTCGATTCCATTAATCCCTTGCTCAAAACGATGAAAATGTCTTCCAAGATAGTTGCTCAAGAAACATAAATTATACCATGGAGTGTGTTCATCAAGTAGTGTAAGAGTTAATCGTTAAAGATTTAAGGAGTGTTTGCAAGTGAATTATGTTCTTTAGGATCCAACTACCCAAATAATATTACTCCAACCAAAGTGTGTTAGATATACTATATTCCTATAATGCATAAATATAATCCAACCAATAAAGATGTTAAAGAAAGGCTTAAATTCACAAATTGTTGTGCTAACTAGTGCATTGATTTAGCCTTTTATGGTGCTTAGAACTTAGAGCAAATCAAGATAGATGAAATTAATGTGTTAGATATAATATATTTCTCTTCTAAGATGTTATAGCATCCAATCAAAGAGAAACTATGCAAATTAGTCTAGATCGAGCAATGGAAAGGAAAACAATATGAAAAACTATTCAAGTTTACTTAGCAAGATATGGAAATTATGGTATTAAAATTCAAATGCAATCTAAATCAAGAGATGAATGTTAATTAAACCCTATAGTGCATGAAACAAACTTAAAAGGAAATATTTTGAATGTTTAATGGTTGGGAAAGGGGTAAGACCAGTGCTTTCCTCCACTTGGATTATGGAGTCACACTTAGTCTTGCTTGAGGCTATATCCTCATGTCAAACATTAGGGTCTACAAGAATCAATTAAGTGTGCATTGTAATCCCCTAAACTAAAAAACTTGGATATTTCAAGCTCTTGGGGAGAATGGTCATAGGTGAACCACTTCTAAGTAAAACAAGGTACCCTCTAATTCTAGTATAAAAACAAGAACTTGAAATCAAATGTGCTCAAAGCTCAATGTATTAGATCTAAAATAAATGACTAAGGATTTACAAGGGATACATTAACGTTACCTTAAATATTCCTCCAATGTATCATGGTGTTGCTCCATTGGCCTTGTATTAGCTCGTTCCTCTCAGAAACTTGCAATAAACGAGCTCTCCAAGTTTCCCTAGACAAAAATTCCTTAAGAAAAAGACTAGAATATGATATAACTTGAGAAAAGTGAGACAAGAGTTCTTCCAATTAGTCTTCAATAAGTTTATAAATGGGGAAGAGGTTATTTATATAGCAAGTCAGACTAATAACCTTATGAATAAAATACAATAGATCTCTAAAATCCTAGACTCAAATTAGCAACTTTCTAACCAACTAGAGAGAATAGAGTGAAATAATAATATAATAATCTGGGTTAACATAAACGACTCCTCAAATAAGTTGGCGCCCTCCATAACCATGGTCAAAACCACATCAAGAGAGTATGAATAGTTCAAGGATAAGTGTGCTTTACAAAAATTTCTCTAACCATGCGCATGTGTGGCATGCAAAGTCCAAGAAGTGGGATGTCGAGTGGTCAAAATGCGGAGATAAGTTTCCCACGATAGACTAAAAAACACCAAAATTATTCCAATTTTTCTTTTTAAATTTCTATTATGACCACATTTTGGAAATCCCATTGTCATTCTACATGTAATGACATAGATCTGCCAAAATTTTGGGCACTCTCACAAAATATAACTTCTCTTGAAGCTAAGCCACCCTAAAAAAATGCTCTAACTAACTCAACGACCACCTAAACAACCAAAATAAATGTTCCAATGAAGTGTAAGAAACTCCAATCACCTCACACTTGTGGTCCAATGGGGTGTAAGTAACTCAACAAACCCACATGTGTCAGGGAATCTCTACAAAAAAATGGTGCACCCTCCCAAACATGATCTATATGGCACATATGATGATGTTGGGTTCTTGGCATACTATCCAATGCACTGTCACAGATCCCAATGTAGTGAATCCCAATAAAAGTACATGTATCCCAATGTAGATAAACAAATACCAATGTATTGTCATGGATCATGTTGGCTTAGGGGCAAACCCATGGTTCAACTCTAACAACGCACCAACAAACCCTAACTATTGTCCCTTTCGGAAGCACCTGCAAAGCAGATGAAGTATCACCTGAAGTAGAAATAGGGGGGTTGCAGGACACATCTGTGTACAACCAGAGGAAGTGCAAGATGATTTCAGAGTCACATGAAAGATAACCTAGAGATTCTTTAACAATCTTATAATTAGCTTCACAAAGTTAGTTTATGTCTCTAATCCCATTTCTTCACCCCTGTGAGCATCACCCGATGCAATGAGTGCTAAGTGGACTATTCAAATCATGAGAATTATTGGTCAGTTGCAACTAATACTCATGAATATGGGTCATAGATTAATGACTTACACTACGCAGTTAATCCCGAAAATAATATCTAATATCTTGCACTGCGGAAGCCTCTATATACTTAAAGAATGCATTTCTTCATGGCAATCTCTCTCAGGAGATCTATATGGAGTAGCCCATAGGATGTATGTAGGATTCATATTTGGTATGTCAACTGAAGAAATATATTTATGGACTCAAGCAAGCTCTGAGGGAATGTTATGCTAAGATGAACTCCTACCTGTTGTCACATAAATTTCTACGTTTTAAATAATATCTGAATGTTTACATGATCATGACAGCTGATTCACTTCTACTCTTAGTTTTGTATGTTGATGATTTGTTGATCATTGGTTTCTCGAATTCATCGATTGCTGCAGTCAAGAGGATTCTACATGAGAGGTTCTTGATGACGGACATGGGTCGACTACAATTCTTTCTTGGACTCGAGATCAGTCAGGATGCATCAGGCATCAAATTATCTCAGGCCAAGTATGCACAATATATCCTTGAGAGATTTCACATGACAGACTATAAGTCTTCCCCGACTCCTTTTCTATCAGGAGTCAAACTTGAGGATGGCGGAGACACTCCACTGGTTGACAACACACTGTAAAGACAACTAGTGGGGAGCTTGTTGTATCTCACAAACTCCAAACCAGACCTCTCCTATGTAGTTGGTGTAGTTTCTAGGTTCATGAAGGAGCCACATGAGCTACATTGGAAGGTTTCAAAGCATATCCTTCGATACATACAGGGAACCATCACCTTTGGGATTCATTATGCAGCAAAATCTACATTGGACCTCATCAGGTTCATTGATTATGACTAGGTTGGCAATATCACTAATCGCAAGTCCACATATGGTTACTCGCTCAGTCTTATTTCTGGGCCTATCTGTTGGTCGAGAAAGAAGCAAGCTTCTATTGATCTATCTTCAGTCAAGGTAGAGTATAGAGGGGTAGTTAACATAACCACTTAGGCTATGTGGCTACATCATTTTCTCACTGAGTTTGGAATTTAGTTTCATCGGTTGATCGTCATCTGGTGTGAAAACCAGAGCACTCTGAAGTTCTGTAGAGATCTATTTCAAAGGAAGCAGATGAAGCACATCGAGATCCACATGCACTACATCTGGGACTTAGTACATGAGGGGATCATCAACCTATAGTTATTTCCTTCAGCAAAACATACAACAGACATATTCACCAAGACCTTCACTAAGTAGAAGTTCCATTCTCTGTGAAGTCATCTTGGAGTGAAGGACATAGTTGCATAGAAGCTGTCAGTTCTTCTTTTTACATACATTGTATCTTGAGGGGAGGGTTTTCCCATGAGGTTTTCCCTTTTTCCTCACTTTATTTTAGTGTATCTTTTGTATTTGGGTACCTAACATGGCCTCATTTTCGGGACCCATTATTTACTTTCACCATAGTGATCTTCAAGGGGGGTGTTGGAGTTACTTCACACACACCTAGGATTTGTTTTTCCTAAGGTTTTTCCTTGTTTATTAGTCATTATTCAATATCCTATATTTTAGGAAGAACATTCCTCTAGGTAGAATATTCTCTTCAGTTTGATTAGTTGAGTGGAGTCTAGATGCTACATTGGGATTATAACCATGTAGTATTAGGATCATCACTAGATAATGCACATTTTACTTGGTATCATCACCATACTAGTGCATTACCCATGATTCTCTGATCTCCTCATTTCACTCTGCTTCAGTCAGTTAACTGAAGATTGATGGACTAGTTAACTTAGCTAGGTGGCAGTTCGCTTACGTAACTACCCGAGAGACTAGACTAGGTGGCAGTTTACTCCTGTAACTGTTGATGTGTGTCCAGATCACTCTAGACCACCACTATGGTGCATTGGATTCTCTTCCAGTGCACATTGGTTGAGTTATACAGAGTATATCATGTGTAAATTATCAGTCATTCATTTGGTTAATGAGAATTCTTCCATTCTTTCTCTCTTGCTTCTTCTTTCTCAATTTCTCTCTGCAAATGTGTGTGTTATTTTCTAGCTAGATCTATTTTGTGCAGGTTCAACACATTTACAGCCACCATGCATCATTTACAAGGATCAAATACATATAATTAAACAAATATGCATAAAATAAAATTCATGATACATAAAAAAAAATATCATCAACACATTATCTCCCCATGAATATCTCGAGCCTCGATGGAGTCACTGGCAGTTGGAGCATTTGGATGTAAAACCTTATCTAAGGAAACCTCTATTGTGGTAGCCTCGGTGGATGGGGCCATTGGAAATGGTGGTGGGGGTGAGTGGCATACAGGTGCATCCACTGTGGATGGGTGGTTTGTGGGTGAATCCACTAGTGATGCATGGAAAAAGACAGATGCTAGGGGTGGGAATCAATGGACCCCCACAGGCTGTACAAGTGATGAGAAATCCCTTGGCATAGAGTAATCTAACCCATAAATAGATCCCACGTGCCCAAGGAGTGCAGTAGTATTGTAACTAGCGAATATGTCCACAACATGCATGCATATTAATAATATTAAACTATTAGTACCAAATAGTAAAATTCAAAAACATAACACAACAAATTTGATATTTAAATGATATTTAACTCTACACATGATTCATGTGATGTAGGTGACTTTTCCATCCCAAATAGACAGTCCCCGACATCACCTACTCTCGCATCTTGTAGAAACACAAGAACATTAAAAATTTGAGGATGCCATAAAATAAAGAAATGGATATGGTGAATTTATCAAATGTGACACATACCTGTGTATGGCCTATGCCCAATGAGAAGGTTTCCTCTACCACTGCATAAGTGGTGGAGATAGGCATTGATGCAACCATCGACGTATAGGGTATGCTACATGGATGTAACAACTAAAAAACAACATACAATAAAATATCGATATAAATACACAAAATATTAAAAAAATATATAACAATTAAGAACATAGTGATGGTTAAGATACTAACCTCCTCCATGAAGATATATTTTCAGTTGGCCTCCATAGGCCCATAACAATTTTTCCCATAACTCAAACAACTGTGAGGTTCACATGGACGACTACTATGTCCATGTGCCCTCTCCTCACTAAACTATGTTGTTCGGGGTGAAGCTCTGACCCCTCTATCAATGTCATCAATAGTCACCTCCTACCAAGACAATGCAACAAAGATACCATGTTGCAATAGGTTCTGGTTCAATGATGAAATAGCTCGTTGTACTTGCTGCAAGATCTCTACAATAGGACGATGTTGGGTAGGGGGTCAAGAATTCACCTAGGGGAACGAGGACCTAACTCAGGATTTCATCTAGCATGTTCTTGGTCTTATGCAGACCCTTGACCCTTGACCCTTGACCCACCCCCTTAACTAGATGGGAAGAAGCATCACCAGTCAAAGATTGCAGCGCAAAAACAACAACACACTTCTTATTTGAGAAAGTAATCACTAGATTTGGATGTCCTAGGATTTTGATGAGTGAACAAAGCACTCATTTTATTAATAATACCATCAATGCTATGACCGAGGAGTTTGAATTCTATCACCATAAGAGTACACTATATCATCCTCAGGAATATGCGATAGTAGAAGCTTTCAATAAGATTTTGGAAAATGATTTGATTAAGATCTGCAATGTTAACAGGGATGATTGGGACATGAAAATACCATCAGTGCTATGGGAATACAGGACCACATGAAAACATTTGACAGGACATACACCATTCATATTGGTGTATGGACAGGAAGCAGTGGTGCCAATATAATTTTTGGTACCCATTCTGCGCATAGTAACAATTACCAATATGTCAGAAAAAGGCGCAACATGGGACAGGAGAGGTTAAGTCAACTGATGGAAATGGAAGAAGACAATTTTCTGGTAGAATTTCACCAAGAGGTACATAAAGCAAAGGATAAATCCTAGCATGATAGACACATTAAAAAGAAGAGCCTTAAGGAGGGAGACCTAGTTCTTCTCTATGACAACAAATTTTTGCAACACCCTGGTAAGTTCATAATGCATTAGCTAGGACCATATGAAGTAAAGACTGTCACAGATGGGGGATCTGTGTAGCTAAAGGATTTGGGAGGAACATAACTGAAAGGAATGGTCAACAATAGTCGACTGAAACTATACAGAGACAATGGATATACTAACTCTTAAAAGTTACAACGTAGAAAGAAAACTATGTATACAGTGTACTATAGTAGATATTAGGAGAGAAAAAATGGTAAAAAGAAATAAAAAGTAGAAAAAAGAAGGAAAAGGAAGACAAAAGTAGAAAAAGAAAGAAAACAAAAAACACTGGGAAATATCGTGCACAGAAGACACTGAAATCAATGCAACAAAAAGGAAAATTTATCGTGTGCAACATATGGATGACTTGAAGAAAACTCAACGCACCAGGGGAAAATCCATAGCATAAACATATGGCACACTAAAAAGTTACAACAGACCAGAAAATGGGCCAATGGTCGGAAAAAAAAAACTGGTCATCGGGGTAAAAAGGCATGAACTGAGCATTTATGAAACTTAATGAAGCATGCTAAAGAATATTTAGGGAATTCACTGCTCCATCAAAGAAGCATCTCCGAGAAGATTTAGGGAATTTATCACACACTATATATAACTAAAACGTGGTCCGAATGATACTTATTGTGAATTTACATATCCACGGGGCTAAGGAGCACGAAGACAAGTGGTGAACAGGCGTGTTCAGAGATCTTAGCAACCGAATTTCAACTGAAGAAGGAATAATTACTCAAGATGGAACCTTCAAAGGTCGGTGCACCTATTTGAACAGCACGAAAAACATCCAACATCCACAAGTCATCGCAAGAAACCGTAAAGGAAGAACAATACTTTACACAGACAGAGGGAATCGTCGATTTCGACACAATTCCTTCGCTACAAACCGAACCAATGCACGCCACACTAGTAGAGGAAGAGGGATAGGCCCCGATGATGGTCGAGATGGACATCGACTCACAGGGAAGTGCACAGTGCCACAACCCATTGGAAATAGTAAACCCACAACAACCTCCTAGGGTCGAAGCATCCCACAAGACAAATGGCGTTGATAGTGAAAGGACAGAATATGATGAGCCAGGGCCACAACCTATGGTAGGGTCAACGCAGCACAAGGAAGTGAAGATAGAAGACATCATGGGCCAACTAAAGTCAAGCTGGGAAGAAAGAGAACTAGAGGTTGGGACATCTAGCACACCAGCACAAAGAAAGGGGAAACAACCCATCGCACAGTCCCCGCGCAAGAAGCTCGACACCTCAATGGGCGTAGACCACACCAATTTTACTAGGTTACGTCGAAAGGTTACGGTATGTATACCATGATGTGTCTGACACCAACAAGTTCCATAAATTTTCACAAAAGGTGTATATGGAAACCCTGGGCATAGGGCCATTAGGAGATCTAGTGTTGCAACCAAAGCAATGCATGGAAATCTTGGTAAATATAGGGATTCTTAATTTTCTAGAGATTATCCACTTCTGAAGGGGGAAAGACATGAACAACTACGTCAAGAAGTTACTGGAAGTCATCCATGGAGGATTTTTGTGGCTTGATGAACCAATTTCCATCGATGTCAAACTAATTTTGTTCATCACAGGACTGGCATCAAATGGAGAGAAGCTCGCGCAGTATATGGATGACAAAACCAAGGAAAAGGCACTCGTCGAAGAAATGAAGAAAACCTATGGGACAAAAAGGGGCTCTTGTAGCATTATCATAAATTGGATCAATGATGCAACCACTAGGATGGAAAAAAAATTGATGGCATACAAACTCCTTCGAAAATGTCACAAGGAGGAGGTCCCCACAGGAGTTGTCGCAGCGACAGTGCAGTGCAAAAATGACACCGTGCTCAGGTGGGCCCCATACTTATTGAATATGTTCCTAGATGACTCTGAGGATGTGCAGGACTTGGGAACTGGGTTCCACTATTCATGTCTCATCATACTGATAGTAATAATTGGATGGAAAGAGACTACCTACTCATATTTTTGTGATAGAGTATGATGATGTCACACAACACGTTACACATTGTTGGGGAGCACCTATGATTCAAAGTAGAGAAGTGGTAATCCCAACACTTTTTCTCAGTATCTCAATGATATGCAAGAGAATATAGCCAATACCTGGAGAATATCTCCTGAGGTGGTCGCGCAATACCAGGGGATAGCCAACTTTAAGGCTACACGACACAATATGTGGATCTAGGCATGCGGGGATACAGAAAAATAATGGCTACAACTTCGATTTTGCATCAACCCAGAGGAAGTTGAATGGGAAATAAAATACTGGCAAGATAACTGGAAGATCCTAGTCATCACCAAGGACATCCCAAGGGGAAAGAAGTTGAATCAGGTTCATCTAAGACATCTGCAGGAGGAAGTTTCATGGTCAAGAAACCAATGCAGCAGATGAAGCCTTCCCGAAGACAACGCAACATAAGAAGGGAAGCACCCCAAAGAAGTACGCGCAGATAGGAAAGAAGGATAATGTCCCCACATAGGAGGAATAAGGAAGGGGGGACATAATGACATAGGGAACCCCGACGACAACAACTTTGTAAGATGCAGGGCCACCCAAACATTCTATCATACATATAAGTGGGTCGTGCAAGAAATCCAAGGCCCACAAAGACATCCCAAAATACACAACAATTTAGTCGCCCAGAGGGTTCATGAACATGCAGCGAAAGAGTATGAGGAGGTCGAGAGCCAACGAGAAAGGATAATGAAGGATTTTTATGATGTTAAGAAGGTCCTGGAATAGATACAAGAAACACAAGCACAAGAGAGGGGAGCATAACTGATCCCACGATCGATTGAGTCAGGGGACATAATCACGTAGAACGAGGAAGAAACAATCCAACTCGTATTGTAAGCAGGTCCTAGATTTCATATTAAAACATATATGTTGCAGTTAAAGGGGGCCATGGAGGAAACGCTACTTAAAGACATGGCACAGGTCGAGTTGTTCTTGGCTAAAATACCAACTAAGGCATTGTACAACCTGAAAGCCAGTGTCACATAGGAAGTGCAATCATGAGCCAGAGTAGATATGACATAATTGCAACTCACCATAGATGGAAAGGATGCACTACAAATTGTGGTAGATCAGGTCCAACTGGAGACACAAAAGGAGGAGTGTGTAGATAACCTTGAGCATAAGCTGAAGGAATTCTTCACAAAGATTATGGACAGTGTGCAGGTAGTCACGAGCAACGGTGACGAATAGATTCAAATTATCGCGCAGACACTTGAAGAGTACATGAAGGAGATCGAGGAACTCAAGGAAAAATTAACACCAACCATGCCTCCCGAAGTTACAACTGAAAGGGAACAATAGGAAGCCTTGCAAGTAGAAATGATGGAAAGAGACACCAAAAAGGTCACATAACGTTTTTATAGGACCGCGAAACTATGGACGACTTTGGAGGAAGACGAGAGGGTCCAATATCTAGACCAGGAATAGGAGAAAATCAACACTATGATGTAGGAGCTGAAGTAGTGACAAAAGGACATGAGCATATTACCGAATGATTGAAAGGCACACAGGAGATGAAGACCCTGCAAACAGAATTGAAGACTATGCAAAACAACAAGTAGGAAAGGAAATCCCAATTAGAACCTCTCCAGGAGAAAGCAACACAAATAATTGTTGAAATATATGAGGAGAAGACAAGGATGGCTCAAGATCATGCCGAGAGTCTCTGAAGGAACACATCACAACGCAGAGGGTAGAAGATCTCATAGAGAAAGTTGCGTAAGAGAAATCCAAATGGGAAGAATTAGAAGGAAATTTTCACAGCTTGGAAAAGTCTATACAGGGAACGTGCACCACCTGAGTGGCTTGGGATGAGCCACATGTCAGTGTTGGGGGCCTATTGGGCATAGGTTGTTTTGCAAAGAAATTCTATTTTGGGTGCAAGCCTATTTTTGGGAGAAATATTTGTTTTGGGAACATGCCCATTTTTTGGAGAGAAAGACCTATTGTTGGAGCACGTGCAACAGGTGGAAGGAAAGAAGCACGCAAAAAAAGAAGGAAAAGATACATGCAGGAGGAAAAGCAGCGTAGCATGCATGAAGACAAGCCTAACCATGTTAGAGTTAGGGTTTTTGACAAAGATTATAACATCTATAAGCCTATAAAGTAGTATAAATAAGGACCTAGGAGGTCTAGGTTGAGGGTGGTCAGTTGATATTTGTAAGAAAGTTTTATGGTTCGTGTGGTAGAGTCGAAAAAGTTATTCATTAAGGGTTAGGTCATAGGCTAAGGATCTCGGTGTGATCTAGTCAGCCTCCCAGAGTGATCTAGATTTAGGAGCAGAACGAACTGATTAACATAATGAATACAATAAACACAGAGATATAAAGAATAACACAGATATCCAATGAACAATATCTTCTATTGAATAATGAAATAGGTTGAAACTGTAAAACTGTAGAACTGAAACACTTTCTCTAATGGTGGTAGCTATCTCTGAGAAGAGATGTGTCTCCTACGCGCATTCATCTGAGCAGAATGAACTACCATGAGGCTCTAGAGGCCTTTTTTATATTACTCATGAATTCCAAAACCCCAGACATCCAAAAACCTAAACCTAGGAGGTGAAACGTCAAAAGTCATGTGGGCCCCTATGGGTAAGTTGGTACCTCAACTTCCTGGGGTCGTAAATTTTTCATACGACCTCCCTTTTAGGCACGTGATAGCCCATTGGAAAGGTCTTTCAGAGAACTACACATTTTGTCTTCAAACTCTAACTCTAACTTCAGTTTGACTGTGCCCCCCAAAAAAAACATTGTTTAGGCCTCCAAAATGGACCTGGAAGTATAGCAAGATGTGATGACATGAAAACATACAAAATAAGGCAGTTGGATTAGGTGAGAGGCCACCAATGTCCACCTGGAAGATGTGTAGGGCTTCAAACATCCCTAGAAGTGTAGAACCCACAATTACAAAGAAGTACAGAAGAATGCGTTGAACTAAAAATGAACAAGAGGAGCTAGTTGGAATAGGTGGGTGGCCACCAATATCCAACTAGATCAATCCTCCCCCCTTAGGAAGTAATGGTATCCATTGCATTGATTTCCCCCATCATGTGACGAAACTTCTGCTAGATTTGGCCATGGGAGAGCCACTTGACTTGGTGTAGGAGTTGCCCTACCTTGACAACCCGATAAAGTTGGATCCTCTGCTGGCGAGTGCCCTTGACCTGTGTGTCCACTATCTAATTAGTGGATGCTTGTTCCATGCAGTTAGGGTTGAGCTATGTGGGTGTCAGTTGTTCTGTGATCTATGAGGTGTCCAATAATGGTGGAAAATATGGTCGAAGGAGGTCCACATTAAACACTGGGTGCAGGCCAAAGAAAGGTGGAGTGTTTAGCTCAAAAGCATTGCTACCCACAACCTTGGTGATAGTGTAAGGCCCATAGCGAAGCAGGTAGAGCTTCCGATGGGGCTCGGTGAGATGCTCCTTCTGAAAATGTAACCAAACTTTGTCACCAACCTGAAACCGGTGTGGTACCATGTGTTGATCATGGCGCTTCTTGTACTTAGCATTGGATTTTTGCAAAATATCATGGACCTATTGGTGGATGTGATGAATCCGATCAAGGAATCTGGTGGCTTTGTCGATCGCAGACTGATCATGGGAAGATTTTGTCTATGTGGTGGCAAGAGGAAGTGCAACATCAATGAGTCCCAAGGGTTGGAATCCCATACCCACCTGAAATGGGCTATGGTCGGTGGAGCTATGGAGAGCCCTGTTGTAATTGTGTTGAACATAGGGGAGACTCTCGTCTCATGTATGTGGATGCTTATAATTGTACATCCACAGGATGTGTACAATCATCTGATTGATGAACTATGTTTGGTCGTCTGTTTGGGGGTGGAAAGTTGAGGATTTTGTGAGCTTGGTGTCCAACAGTGACCAGAGACTTGACCAAAATGTGTTGAGGAACCTGTTTTCCTGGTCAGATATGATGGTCTATGGTATCCCTAAGTGGAACCACACTCGTTCGAAGAATATATTGGAAGTATCTTCCATTGTGATATTAATCTTGCAAGATGTGAGGATGGGCATCTTCAAAAACCGATCAATGACCACAAATATGTAGTCATTTCCTTGCTTTGTGGACGGAAGGCCCGACATGTAATCCATTGAGATGGATTCCCAAGGATTCTCAGGAGTAGGAAGAGGGGTGTATAATCCTTTCTTCTTGATGTTTGGCTTGGAAATGGCACAGGCAGTGCAATATCTGATATACTTGCTGACGTCTTGTCGAAGTTTTGGCCAATAAAAATGTTTCTGAAGAACGGCCACAGTTTTCTCCATGCCAAAATGTCATGCCATCCGACTGTAGTGGGCTTCCAAAATAATATTTTCTCGCTCTCTTGTAGGAACACAGAGATGGCCTAGGTGGCATAAGAGTTCGTCCAAAATGTGAAAATCGGTGATAGTCGTGCATGTACCCAATAGCTAATAGGTGGTGGCGAAGTTCGGATCTTGCTGATAAATTTGGGGCCACTCAGATGCTTCATGTCCACAGGAATGGAGCACAGTGGTGAGTGCATCCACAAGAGGTCAACCGAGGCAGTTAGCGACATGATTTGAGATACTTGTCTTATACTTGATGTTGAGCTGGAACTGCTACAGGTAGGTGGACCACTTCTAATGGCGCTCATTCTGCAATTTTCCCTGTGTCTGTATGAACTGCAGAGGCTTGTGATCAGTGTGTATGATCGTCTCTTTTCCCAAAATGTAATGTTTCCATTAACGACAGACTTGTACAATATAATACATTTCCTTCTCATAGGTGGGGTATTTTCCGACAGTATCTGAGAGTGTATCACTATGGTATGCCACCGTATGACCATGTTGAGTGAGAATTGTGCCCATAGCATAGTCAAATGCATCAGTCTCAATATCGAATGGTTGTTGCAGATCGAGAAAGGAGAGTATTGGAGATGAGAACAAACGATGCTTCAGATCATAAAATGCTCATTGTTGTTCCTTCCCCCACATGAACTTGGCCCTGCCACCGCCCTTGGTCACCTAGAGGAGGGCCCATGCAGTATGGGAGAATTCCAACATGAACCATCGATCGAAGTTGTCTAGTCCTAATAATCTTTGAAGCTCAGATAGTGTGGTCGGGGCTGGCCAGTCACAGATGACTTGGATCTTATATGGATCAACATGAACCCCATGCTCATCGACAATGTAGCCCAAGTATTTGACAATGTTTGTGCCAAAACATCATTTTTCCAAGTTGGCATATAGCTTGTGCTACCATAGAGTGCTCAAAACATGTTGAATATGCTGCATGTGCTCCTCCCATGTTCTACTGAAGATGAGGATGTCATCCAAATATACCAACACAAAGGAGTTGGTGAAGGGTCTCAATACATCATCTATCAACCTCATGAAAGTGGTTGGTGCATTTGTTAAGCCAAAGGGCATGACTAGCCATTCAAAGAGACCTTATTTAGATTTGAAGGTTGTCTTCCATACATCAGTTGGTTCGATGGGAACCTATTAGTAGCCAGACTTTAGGCCAATCTTGCTGAAGAACTTCTCCCCCTTGAGTTTTTCAAGAAGGTCATCAATCCTGGGAATGGGGTATTGGTTCCTGACTGTGATTTTGTTTAAGGCTCTATAATCAATGAAAAGTCTCCAAGTCATGTCCTTCTTCCACACTAGTACAATCGAGCTTCCGCAAGGGAAGGATTTGGGTCTGGTGTGCCCCTTTTGAAGAAGTTCTTGAATTTGACGCATGATTTCATCATTTTTCATCAGGGAGTGACGATAGACTGGTCCATTAGGTAGAGGTGCATCGGGGGTCAGATCAATTGGATGCTTGACTTGGCAGTGTGTCGGTACCCTTGTAGGTGAGGAGAAGATGTCTTTGTATTTTTCCACGATCCCGTCCACTTGCTTATGCTGCAAAGAGAGGCTTTGTGTAGAGGCCACGGATGTGGCAACAACATTTTGCTTACTGTGAGCATGGACCACAAAGAATACGAACTTCCTAGTCTGTGAGATGACCTTACTGCATTTCTTAGCAGAGATTAAAGAAATAGCAGGAGGCGGAGCTACCTTTAGTATCCTGTACAATTGTCTACCCAAAGTAATAATAACACTGTGGGGTCTAGAGTCATACACAACATGACGCTTCCACAAATATGGTTGTCCTAAAATAACATCACAAACTTCAAGGGGAGGAATATCACACAGTAACTCATCTTTGAAAGGCTTGATGTCATAGAGAAGATGACATTCTTGGATGACACTGATATCTCTTCCTTGTCGAAGCTAGTCGATGGTGTAGGGTTGCGGGTGCGGTGTCATTGGCAAGTCCATCCGCTTGATGACCTCTGTTGAAATCAGATTCTTTTGACTACCACTATCGACAATGAAATGAAGCAGAGCCCCCTTTACCCACATTTGTGAGTGAAAGAGGTGTTCCCCTTCCTCTCGTTCTTTTGGTTCGCTTGGACAAACTTTGGTGGTAGCGACAGTGGCACTAGGTTCAGCATAGATAATTCACTTCCCTCCTTCAGGATTTTATTCGGAATCAAAATCAACCTCTCACTTGGAATCCTTCACTTCGACCATGAGGGACTTCTTGGAACGACATTCTTCGGTGTTGTAGCAAGGGATGTTATGATACTCACACCATTTTCCCGTGTCCTTCTTCGTCCTGTCATTGTCCTTCTTGTGTTGTGGCTTGGACTGGTTGTCCCGAGGGAGACCATCTCGACTTGGTCCCTTTCTATGTGGGTTGGGGATTCCTTTGCCTTGATTTGGCTATGAGGGGTTTGTAGATCCAAACTCTCACCTTTTCTTCTTAAATTTATGCTCGATCTTGACAACGTATCTATAAGTCGTGCCCAATGAGGCAATGTCCAGAAACTCCATTTTTGTTTGAATGTATCTATGCAAACAATTGTGGTATTTGAGCACCAGATGATGATTAGAGTCTTTGATACCCAATTTGGTGCATAGGGTATGGAAAATATTGGTGAAATATGGTACTATCTGGTCCCTTTCTTGACGTAGGGTTGTCCATCTAGTGTACTAGTCCTTGTAGCTTCCAATAGGGTAGTATTTTTATTTAATGGCGTCCCGGAAGGAATCCCATGTGGGGGCCACCACAAACATTGCAGATTCCTCTACGGCCCTTTGCTTAGAGTAAGTATCCCACCAGTCTTTAACATGGGGAACGACCTTGAGGAGTGAAAAGGTGATATTTTCCCTATCGGAAAATTTGTGGATTGAAAAATACCCTTCGAGCAGATTCAACCATTTATCTACAACATTCGCATCTATCAGTTCTTCAAATAATGGAATATCAAAATTTACTTGTACCTTGAAGGGGGTTGCATGGTCACTTGATGAATATGATTCTCCTGTGGGCAGTCGTCTAAGGATCTGCATGAAGTTGTCCTTCATTTTGTTCCTTTGTCGTGCGAGGGCTTCCTCGAGCAACATTTTAATAGGATCTCCTGCTCCATCAAATTTCTTTTCATACCCCATTGGTTGTTTCGGGCTCGGCGAGGTCGATCTTGCAATGGATCGATTGGTTCGAGTCCCAACTTCTTGTACCCAAATCTTGTCGGGGACATGCATGAAGAAAAATAAATGAAGAGAAGACCGCTCTAATACCACTGATCCATATTTAGGAGCAGAACAAACTGATTAATAGACTGAATACAATAAACATATAGATATGAATAATAAGACAGATATCCAATGAACAATATCTTCTATTGAATAATGAAATATGTTGAAACTGTAAAACTGCAGAACTGAAACACTTGCTCAAATGGTGGTAGCTATCTCTGAGAAGAGATGTGGCTTCTATGCACATCCGTCAAAATCCAAAAGTCATGTGGGCCCCTATGGGTAAGTTGGTACCTCAACTTCCCGGGGTCGTAAATTTTTCATACGACCTTCGTTTTAGGTGCGTGATAGCCCGTTGGAAATGTCTTTCAAAGAAATAAACAATATGTCTTCAAACTTTGACTCCTTCTATAGTTTGACTGTGGCGAGCCAAAAAAAACATTGTTTATGCCTCCAAAATGACCCTGGAAGTACAACAAGATGTGATGACATGAAAACATACAAAATAATCCAGTTGGATTAGGTGAGAGGCCACCAATGTCCACTTGGAAGATGTGTAGGGCTTCAAACAGCCACAGAAGTGTAGAACCCACAATTACAAAGAAGTACAGAAGAACGTGTTGAACTAAAACAAACAAGAGGAGCTGGTTGGAATAGGTGGGTGGCCACCAATAGCCAACTAGATCACAGAGGTTACTTACCCTCATTTTGATTGTAATACTAAATATGTAATGCGTGCAGTGCAAGATTTTGTAGCAGAATGAATAAAAGAGAAGAGAAGCCAAATCTTTGTGGACATAGCCCCAGGAGGGGGCGAACCACGATAAACATTGTGTTCTATGTGATTGTCAATGAATGCTTTAATTTCATGTTAATCATTAGCTCAGGAATGAATGGTTAAGACTAGTTATAACAGTATGCATGCCTATCTTGAAAGATGAATGAATCCTAGAAGTAGAGGAATGATTGATGATGGTGATCCACAAGGAAAATAAGCCAACTACAATCCCCACTCATTCCTATACTACAAACACTTGAGTATTGCAATCCTCCATAAAATCTATCTCGAGTGAGACTACACTATGCACCATGTGCGCAACATTTCCTTATGGTTTACCAAGAGGGACAATAGTTTTGAGGGTTTTGTTGGAAACTTGTTTGAGATAAGAACCTAGGTCAGTTAAACAAGTAACCAACACACACACACACACACACACACACATATATATAAAGAACCAACATAGATCCATCTTAATTACAGATCTATCATGTGCCCAGATGCATCAAGCCCTTCTAGATGCAAACATTTCTTCAAGTTTTGTACTCTAAAAATATTAGCATCTCAAGGAATTTGATGCCTCTTGGCGCATGATAGATTTTCACTTAAGATGAATCTTGGTTAAAACATTTCAATGGTGTTTTGAGTATGAGGGAGATGTATTTTAAAACATTTGAATAATGGGTCGAGTCTAAGGGGTATGTACAATTCATTTCATGCTCAACATGGAGTTGACACATGCCATATATATTAAAAACAAGACTCGATCCATATTAACTCTAGATTTATCAAACATTTCTTAAGTTTTGTACTTTAAAACAATTTGCATCTTCAGGAATTTGAGGAATTAAGATGGATCTTGGTTAAAAAATTTGAATGGTGGGTTGAGTATGAGGGAGA
>SNQJ01S0071975.1:26818-38142 GCA_010110895.2 Picea sitchensis | reverse complement strand
TGTTTCATATCTTCTACCAGTAGAAAATTTTGTGCCTTTTCATTCTTGTTACCAATTCGGACTATGCCTTCTCCAATGATTTTGGATGAATTATCATTTCTAAAGGAGACTGATCAAATTTTTTATTTTTGTAATGTAAGAAATTTGTCTTTATCACCTGTCATGTGTTTTGAACATCCACTGTCAACATACCAACCGTGTTTCTTCTTCTTAGCTTGTAGAGCGATTGTGCATTCTTCATTGTTATATTGATCTTGCTATGTCATTTTCTGAGGTTATTGTCTGTGACTATTTTTATTCTGTTGAGGTTCTTTAGGAGGGACTGTCATTCTACAATCCTTGGCCATGTGTCCAAAATTGTTACATTTGTAACATTCCACTTCAATGCTCAAAGATTCAAACCTATTGTAACTTCTTATTTGTGTGTCATTGGGTCTCCTTGAATAATCTCTTTGTGTATAACTCTCAAAGTTGTTACTTTTCTTATTTGATGTAGGAGCATCGTGCAAAGCCCAAAGCACACAACTAAGCCAAATAAAGAGTTGGATGCGCGGAAGAATAAAAAGAACATGTTTTCATAAGAACTGTTTTTTAATTTTGAACTGAAGAGGCATTAATGTAATAGTTAGGAAGATGGTGTACTTTGCATTTATATCTTGGAGGTTGTAAACAGATCTTGAGCAATTTCTCTCATCTGTAGAACATTAAAGAATTTAAGTCTGTTAAATGTAAGAGTAGGTAGATATGACTGTCAGATTAGATAGTTTAGAAGAGCAGGAAGTAAAACCAGATATAGACACCCTCGCCTTTATATCATAGAGAGAGTTGCATCATTAACATTAGCACAAGATAGAAGAAGAGAGTTGCAGAGAGAGCTGTAGAGGAAAAGTCCATGTACAGGAGCTTTAAATTAATATATGAAGCTTTGAATCAGATTTCATGGTGTCATGATGTTTTCTGTTTATACATGGTGAATGGTATGCTTATGGTTGTTTATTCTCTTTGTTATGCATTTGCTTTAATATTGTGTATGTATGATTTCATGTTGAGTTTCAATTGTTTCTCTTCTTGAGTAAGAGAAGTTCCTGCAAGGAGTGCAGTGAAACGTCTGCAAAGTGTGCATTGACAAGGGTTCTGAGTTTTATCTCAGAAAGCTCAGGAGAGATACTATTGTTCTCATTCCAGCAGAAGTGCAGGTGGAGCACAGAAGTTGTGCAAGGTGTGTGAAGACTAGTCGAGACCTTAACCTTATCAACTAAGGTTGAAAGGTGAGGGAATGTTGTTGCAGAGAGTGCACAAAGTCGAGGGGTCGAATATCCAGAAGTATTTGATAGATTGTCGCAAGGAGTGCGTTCAGGAGTTCTTTCAAGGCTTGAAGTTGCCATAGAAAGCTTAGGAGGGTTTATGCCTTTGAAGTGTCCAAAGGGAGACAGGGTCGAAGTTACCTGGTAGAAGTTAAGTTCCAGCGCAAACCACCGGGTCATTTCACAGAGACTCAAAGGAGAAATGAATGGTCGGAATTCTCCATGGAGAACTCTTGAAGTCACGAGGACCATAGAAACCAAAGAAGATGCAAGGTGTATAGGGGCGGATGAACCCATCACTCTGGTATCAGAAATCAATGTGGACCATTGATCGTGACCTGTAGTGAGTCATCAGATCATTTTAGAATTTGAGATTTTGAAGTGTTAGGGGGACGGTAGTCGAAGGCTTGTTCAAGTCCCAAAAGCCGAGAAGAGGAACAAGTGGCGAGATTCCAGGTCAGAGGTAGAAAGCATTTGAGTGGACAGGTGGCGTGTCTTCGTCAAATAGGTGGAGTCAAACCTTGTTGACCGTTTCAGAGTTTTGGAGGTCGAAGGACTGGGAGCCTTGCACCCAGATTCGTGAAGTTGAGAAGTCCTAAACCTCGATGAAGTGAAAATCCCATTGGGAAGCCAACCTTTGTTGAGCGCATTGGAATGCGGCATTTTGGGTTTTGGAGGTTGTAGAGATGAAAACTCTCGACAACAGGGATCGTGAAATCATGAAACCCAGAGTCCTAGTTCGGCAGAGGGCACGATATTACTGAGATTGAGAGACTTGGGTAGTGCTTTGTGGTTGATATTGCGGGGTATACTCAAAAGGACATGTGGATACACCGTCGAGTGTGTGGGATTCCCTGTGGAGGAACCGAAGAGTCAATTAGACTCAAGGGGCAAATTTAGAATGATCCTACGTGGACCTCAGCCTGAGGGCTCGGGGGTCTACATCAAGTGTGGTATCAGAGCATAGGAAGAGTTCTTTGCTTTATATAGCAGAGAAGAGAGAACCATTTTCATCCATGCCGTCGAGAAGAAGAGACAGACCAATGCCTAATACGGCAGTGGAGAGGGAAATGAGTGAACTACGTGTCAGGATTGATGTCGTGGAGACAGCACAGATGCACACAGTCGACGTTGAGGATATCAATGAGGCTGACAGTGAAAATGAAACTAGAAGCGAAGTAGAAGAAGTTGTAGTCGAGGATGTTGTGGATGAACACCTATTCAAGGCTATTGCAAGGATAGGTGCTAGAGAAAAAATGGACATACCAGTGTATGAGGGAAACCTGGATGTTGAAGAGTTTCTAGACTGGATTAGAGCTATGGATAAATACTTCGACTATGAGGATGTCGAGGAAGACAGGAAGGTCAAACATGTTGTCACCAGACTTAAAGGGCATGCAGCACTATAATGGGATGAACTGCAAGCTGACAGAGGCTGCAAAGGCAAGCAGAAAATCAAAAGCTGGGATAGAATGGTTGCAAATATGAAAGCCAAATTCATACCCAAGGATTATCAAATCACTCTGTTTCGGAGGATGTAGAATTTGAGACAGAAGCTGATGTCAGTGAAGGAATACACTGAATATTTATACAAGATAAACATCAGAGCAGGTCATCGGGAAAGTAATGATGAAAAGGTTGCCAGGTACATGAATGGTCTGAGATATGACATCCAAAATGATATGAGCATGATGATCATTTGAAATGTGGAAGATGCTTATCAGATGGCTCTGAAATCTGAAGAGAAGCTGAGCTGAAAGAAAGGTCAAAGAGGCCGAGGCAGAAGTCAAGCCAGAGGCAAAACAATTGCCCAAGACAGGACTCAGAAACCTAAAGAAGAGGGGAAGAAACCTCAAACTCAAACTGAGAGAGGGGGAAGCTCACAGAGAGGGCAGTATGCTGATGGAAATACTTTTCTTTGATCTAGAGGAAGAGGAAGAGGTCGAGGAGGAGAAGTGAAATGTTTTGTCTGTGGGAAAAATGGACATAAATCTTATGAGTGTCCAGACATGAAGAAAGATGGTGATGAAACTCACATTTCTGAAGCATAAGGACAGAATGTTGAGGCAGAAGATGCTGAGGGCGGAAGATCCTTGATGATGAGGAAATTTCTCTTGAAGCCGGAGAAGGAGGCAGAGAACCCAACCCAAAGAAACAGTTTGTTTCGGACTTCTTGCAAAACCAAAGACAGGGTATGCAAAGTCATCGTGGACAGTGGTAGCACAGACAATCTCGTTTCTATAGAGATGGTAGAAAAGCTAGAGCTAGATACCATCGTACATCCAAGCCCATATAGAGTTTCATGGCTACAAAAAGGACATCAGGTAAATGTCACTAAACAATGTTTAGTTGAATTTAAAATAGGAGGATATAAGAATGAAATATTATGTGATGTCATTCCCATGGATGTTTGTCATCTATTGTTGGGTAGATCGTGGCAATATGACAGGAATGTGGTTCATGATGGGAGAAATAACACATACACCCTGGAGAAGAATGTGAGGACGCACATGTTGTTACCAATTAAGGATAAAGGAGTAAAACCAGAGGTGAGCAACACTATACTTCTCATGAGTGGGAAGGAACTTCTTAAAGAGGTTAAGAAGAAGGAAGACACACAATTTGTTGTGGTGAGGAAGCCCAGAATTGTGTTGACTAGTACGAGGATAGATGATTTACCAGAGGAAATCCAAAAGTTGCTCGAAGAGTTCGCTAACATAGTAGTGGATGAACTACCTTGTTCGTTGCCACCGATTAGGAGTATAATCCATCACATTGATCTTATACCTAGAGCCAGTTTACCAAACAAAACAACGTACATATTAATGCCACAGGAGAATGAAGAAGTCAAGAGACAAGTCTAGGACTTAATGGACAAAGTGTTGATTAGAGAAAGCTTGAGTCCATGTGTTGTTCCAACAGTACTCAGCCCAAAGAAAGACAAAGGCTGGAGAATGTGTACAGACTCAAGGGAAATCAATAAGATTACCATCAGATACAGATTTCCATTGCCAAGGATGGATGACTTGATGGATTTCTTGAGTGGAGCAAGATTGTTTTCAAAGATTGATTTGAAAAGCGGATATCATCAGATTCGTATGAGAGAAGGTGATGAATAGAAGACAACATTCAAGATGAATGAGGGGTTGTATGAATGGCTTGTCATGCCATTTGGTTTAATGAATGCACCCAGTACTTTCATGAGATTGATGAACGAAGTCCTGAAATATTTCATTGGGAAATTCGTCATTGTATATCTTGACAATATACTAATTTTCAGCAAGATAGAAGTAGAGCACTTAAATCATTTAGCTGCAGTGATGAAGAGATTACAGCAAGAGAAATTGTTGATAAATGTGAAGAAATCATCATTTATGAGGACAGAACTCATTTATTGGGTTTTGTTATCTCTGCAAATGAGTTGAAGATGGACCCGGAAAAGGTGAATGCAATCAAGAATTGGCCATCATCGAAAAGTGTGTTTGAAGTTCGAAGCTTCCATGGTTTGGCTAGTTTCTACAGTAAATTCATCTGAAATTTCAGTGGAATTAGCACACCAATGATGGATACGGTGAAGAAAAGACATAAATCTTTTCAATGGATAGAGGAAGTAGAGAAGAGCTTCAACCTACTGAAGAAGAAGATCACTAAGCAGCCAATTTTGGTTTTGTCGGATTTCAGCAAGACATTCCAGGTCAAGTGTGACGCAAGTGGATTTGCAATAGGAGCGGTCTTGAGCCAAGATGATAGATCGATCGCATACTTTGAGAAACTGAATGAAGTGAAGGTTAAGTACTCCACTTATGACAAGGAATTCTATGCAGTCATACAAGCGCTGAAGAAATGGAGGCACTATTTGGTTCCCAAAGAGTTTGTTTTGTACAATGATAATCATGCTTTACAATTCATGACTCAATAGGAAAAGTTGAACCAAAAACATGCTAAATGGGTTGAATTCATGCAGAATTTTACTTTTGTGATTAAGCATATTTCTGGAATTGCTAACAAAGTTGTTGATGCTTTGAGCAGGAAATGTTTTCTTATGCAGGAATTCGAGGTCAAAACTTTGGGTTTTGATAACCTCAAAGAGATGTACAGGGATGATCCAGATTTTAAGGAAGCATATGAGGCGTCTGATAATCCAATTCTCAGGGACATAACCCAATGGATTGAATACATGATCCAGGATGGATTATTGTTCAGGGGCAATCAACTATGTATTCCAAAATGCTCCATGAGGGAGAATTTGCTGAAGGAAAAACACAGTGGAGGATTGGCCGGACATTTAGGTCATGATAAGATGTTCTCAAAGTTGAATGGCTCATATTTTTGGCCAGGGATGAGGACATATGTTAAGAAATTTGTGGACAGATGCAGGATTTGTCAGCACACTAAAGGGAAAAGGCAGAACACGGGATTATACAAGCCATTACCCATACCTGCAAGGCCGTGGGACGCAGTGAGCATGGATTTCATATTGGGACTGCCAAGAATGCAAAGAGGATATGATTCGATCTTTGTGGTAGTTGACAGATTTTCCAAGATGGCACATTTCATACCATGCTAGAAAACCAGCGACGCAACTCATATTGCGAACCTGTTTTTCAAGGAAGTCGTCAGACTTCACAGCTTGCCAAGGAGTATTGTTTCGGATCGAGATAACAAGTTTGTGGGACATTTCTAGAGGACTTTATGGAAGAAGTTGGGAACAAATTTGCCATTTAGCTCAACGTATCATCCTCAGACGAATGGGCAGACAAAGGTCGTGAACAAAAGCTTAGGATATTTGTTGAGGAGCTTAGTGACTGAAGACCACAGCCAGTGGGATCATTTTCTGCCACAGGCGAAATTTGCTTACAATGATTCACTTAACAGAAGCACAAGGCAGAGTCCATTCCAAATTGTATATGGAATGCAACCAAGGGGAGTTTCTGAATTGAAATATTCAGAACAAAATGAATTCAGGAGTGCTAATGCAGAGAATTTTGCAGAAGCAATGAAGGAGCTTCACAGCCGAGTCAAGGATCAATTGCAAAATTCAAATCAAGAATACAAGCACAGAGCAGATCAACACAAGCGAGAATTTCAGTTTGAATTTGGTGATCTAATTCTTGCACATCTGAGGAAGGAAAGGTTCCCAAGATGAACATATAACAAACTGAAGATGAAAAAGATTGGGACATGCAAGGTCGTAAAGAAATTTGGGGCAAACGCATATGAGATTGAATTACTCGATGGGATCGAAATTTCACCGATATTTAATGTTGTCGATTTGTACTCTTACACAGCTGAAGAAACAGGAGCCGAAGGTGAACAGAAAGAAGTTCAATGGAAAAAACAAATGCCTTAGCTAAAAATCCATAGATGGAAAGCATAATTGACAAGAGAGTCAGCAAAAAGACCAGGAGGAAGGAGTATTTTGAATACTTGGTCAAATGGAAGGGACATCCAATTGAAGATGCCAGTTGGGAAGATCAAGCAGAAATTCAAAAGCATGGACAGACCGTGCAAGAGCTCATGAATAGGAGTTCATGAAAATTTTCAAGCAAGGGAGTATGATGCAGGAGAATCGTGCAAATCCCAAAGCACGCGACTAAGCCAAAGAAATAGCTAGACGCGCGGGGGAAGAAAAAGAACACGTTTTCATAAGAACCATTTTTTAATTTTGAACTGAAGAGGCATTAATGTAATAGTTAGGAAGATGGCGTACTTTGCATTTATATCTTGGAGGTTGTAAATAGATCTTGAGCGATTGCTCTCATCTGTAGAACATTAAAGGTTTTAAGTCTGTTAAATGTAAGAGTAGGTAGATATGAATATTAGATTAGACAGTTTAGAAGAGCAGGAAGGAAAACCAGATATAGACACCCTCGCCTTTGTATCATAGAGATAGTTGCATCATTAACATTAGCACAGGATAGAATAAGAGAGTTGCATAGAGAGTTGTAGAGGAAAAGTCCATGTACAGGAGCTTTAAATTAATATATGAAGCTTTGAATCAGATTTCATGGTGTCATGATGTTTTATGTTTATACATGGTGAATGGTATGCTTATGGTTGTTTATTCTCTCTGTTATGCATTTGCTTTAATACTGTGTATGTATGATTTCATGTTGAATGTTTGAAGTCTGAGAGAGAGAGAATGACTTTCAATTGTTTCTCTTCCTAAGTAAGAGAAGTTCCTGCAAGGAGTGCAGTAAAATGTTTGCAAGGTGTGCGTTGACAAGGGTTCTGAGTTTTATCTCAGAAATCTCAGGAGAGATATCATTGTTCTCATTCCAGCAAAAGTGCAGGTGGAGCACAGAAGCCATGCAAGGTGTGTGCAGACTAGTCGATACCTTAACCTTATCAACTAAGGTTGAAAGGTGAGGGACTACTGTTGCAGAGAGTGCATAGAGTCGAGGGGTCGAATATCCAGAAGTATTTGATAGATTGTCACAAGGAGTGCATGCAGGAGTTCTTTCAAGGCTTGAAGTTGCCAGAGAAATATCAGGAGGGTTTATTCATTTGAAGTTTTCAAAGGGAGACAGAGTCGAAGTTACCTTGTAGAAGTTAAGTTCCAGTGAAAACCACCGGGTCGTTTCACAGAGACTCAAAGGAGAAACGAATGGTCAGAATTATCCGTGGAGAACTCTCGAAGTCACGAGGATCGTAGGAACCAGAGAAACTACAAGGTGTATAGGGGCGGACGAACCCATCACTCTGGTATCAAAAATCAATGTGGACCGTTGATCATGACCTATAGTGAGTCATCAGATCATTTCGGAATTCGGGATTTCGAAGTGTTAGGGGGACGGTAGTCGAAGGCTTGTTCAAGTCCCGAAAGCCGAGAAGAGGAACAGGTGGCGAGAGTCCACGTAAGAGGTAGAAATCATTTGAGTGGATAGGTGGCGTGTCTTTGTCAGATAGCCGGATTCAAACCTTGTTGACCATTTCAGGATTTTGGAGGTCGAAGGACTGGGAGCCTTGCACCCGGATTCACGAAGTCCGAAACCCCGATGAAGTGAAAGTCCATTGGGAAGCCAACCTTTTCTAAGCACATTGGAATGCATCATTTTTGGTTTCAGAGGTTGTAGAGATAGGAACTCATGACAACATGGATCGTGAAATCATGAAACCCGGAGTCCCGGTTCGGCAGAGGGCACGATCTTACTAAGATCAAGAGACTTGGGTAGTGCTTTGTTGTTGATCTCACGGGGTATACTCAAAAGGACCTGTGGATACATTGTCGAGTGTGTGTGTGTGATTCCCTATGGAGGAACCGAAGAGTCAATCAGACTCAAGGAGCAGATTTAGAACGATCCTATGTGGACCTCAGCCTGAGGGCTCGAGGGTCTACGTCACTATTGTTAGCTCTGTAATTCACAGCTTTATGTTCAAAATTATTACATGCATAACATAATCCAAAAAATATAGTTTGATACCTAGGAGTTGAAGATCTTATGAAAGGAGGTGCTCTTATGAATCCTTCTTCTTCTTGAGGCCTATCTGTCTGTTGTTGATTCTGAAATCTAAATCTTCTTGGTGGAGGAGTGTCCCTGTAATCTTCCTTGTATATCTTCCTATCCTCTTTGATTGTTTCTGCATAGCTCTTTGGATTTGTTTCCTGCTCTGTTGTTTTGGAGCTTGATCCCTTTTCTGTCTGATTGTATCCAAGTCTGGACTTGTCAAGATGAGATTTTTCACTGTTTATAATGTCATCCAGAACTTTTGAGCTATTCTACATATTTTTCTTTTGAATATCCTTTCTTAGTGTGACAACCTCTGCTTCCAAGTTTCCAATGATCTTGTCCTTTTCTTCTAGTTGTTCTTTGAGTGCTTCTTCAATTATTTTATGTTCTTCTATTTGAAACTTTAATTTTGTGATCATTTGTTCTAGTTCTTGAGTGTCCTTTTTCTTGTCTAGTTTTGCTTATAGTTTCTTATTTTTCTTCTTTTCTCTTCTGATAACTTCTATGGAACACATTAATTCTTCTCGATAGTCAACTTCTGCCTCTTCAATTTATTCTTCGGCTTCTTCACATTCTTCTTCTTCTTCTTCACATTCTTCTTCGGCTTCTTCATATTCTTATTAGGAGTCTTCTTTGTCAGCGTATTTTATTGCCATGAATAGAACTCTTCTTGTCTCATTGTCACTAACTTCATCTTCATCTGATGATGAGATGTCTTCTTTGGTGTATAAGATTTTCTTGAAAACTTTCTTTGTAGTTCTTTTGCCTTTACATGTGTGTTTTCCTTTTGAGTAACCTTCATAATTTCTCTTTTTCTTATGAGTACATTTGTTAGCAAAATGACCAATACCATCACAATTAAAACAAATTAAAGGGAGCTTACCTCTATACCTACTATTGGTTCCCTTGTTCAGTCTTTTGACGAAGTTGACCACTTCTTCATCATCTTTCGAGGCATCACTATTGTTGCTATATTCTTCTTGTTCCTTTTTCTTTTGCTTTGATCTTTTGGATGCCTTGAAGGCTGCTTATTTTACATCTGGATTTTCCTGCTCAGTTCTCATNGATCTTTTTTTTAGTGCTGATATCCTATGGTTGAATCTCATAGGAAGAGATCTTAGTATCTTTTGAACAATTACAGATTCTTCAATTTCTTCTCCCAATCCTATGATTGCATTCACTATTTCATCAACTCGTAAGTAGTAGGTTGTGATATCTTCATCTTCCTTCATTTTTAGTTGTTTGAACTGACCTCTATAAGTCTGAAGCTTTGCTGCTTTGACTTTTGTATCTCCTTCANGAGGGAAGATCCAACTCCCCAATTCTCTGGCTACAACCAGAAGGAGACTACAACCCCCTATGTTCTTTGGCTATAACCTGAAGGTGGCTACAACCACCTGTCATTGCCCCGTCTTGCCACCCTGAAGTAGAAGTAGAATGATAGAACCACTGTCAACCTGTCACTGTGAGATATACCACTGTAAACCTGTATCAATAAATCTAAACCATGCATCAACCTGTGCCTCAACCTGTAATCAACATGTACCATAAACAAGTGCATCAACAATGCACCAACCTGTACCAAATAACCTATAATCAATTTGTACCATAAACAAGTACACCCAACCATGTACAAAGTATGTACCAATCATGTGTCATTTACTCATCAACTATGACTCATCAATATGTACCAACATCATCAACTATACACCTCATGTATGTGTCAACTCATCAACTACTTGTCTCAACCATGTACTCAACATGTACCTTAACCAAAAGCCCTCATCAATTTCATCATCCAAATCTGATTTGTAGCTCTGTAATAGACCTGGTGTATATTATCACATTCCTACAAACCTTCCTTAACTTTACAAATAAGAGACTATCATTTTCATCAAACTTTTCTTTAGTCTCACATGCCTAGTTTTGGATTTGTCAACAACCCTAACTTGAAGTAATCATAAATTTGAACATGTAATGTATAAATATCTGAAACTGATACACAATGTTCTTCAGTTTGTTTTATGAAATTCCTCCAAGTGGCACTACTTGAAATCTCTCAGAAAAGGAGTTATAGCAAAAATGACATACCTTGTTGAATTTTGGCTTATTCTAGAGAGAGACCTTGTAGAGCATGCCCAGAACAAAATGTTGGATGAAAGAATCTGACACTATTACAAAGCATACTAAAGACTGTACCCTAACTAACACATTTGGTCTCACTGAGTTTGGATCTGTTATGAAGAAGTTATGACATTTTTACCCGAAACACCTGATTTTGACTAGTTTCAGGACTGACCACAAACCCTATTTTCCACAGAGTGTAACTTCCAAAATACAATGATCCACAATCTGAATTTTAAACCACAGATACTTGGATATATTTTATCACTTGCATAGCAATTTCAGGATCTTAATCATTATAAAAAAAAAGTTATAGCGAAAATGGTGAGATGACCTGAAAATAACATACCTTAGAAAACACCATCAAAAGAATTTATCCTTCCTTGCATTTCGACCTTCTTTTCTTCACTTTCCTCAGAATTTCGGCTTAGATATCATTTGTATA
>SNQJ01S0071975.1:0-25624 GCA_010110895.2 Picea sitchensis | reverse complement strand
AAATCTCTTAAACCACTTTGCCTACTTTGACCTTTTGGGGCTTCTAGATGACATATGAGGGTCCTCCAACTTCGTAAGGCCATAACTCTCAAACCGTCAGGAGTTATGTGACATTCCACATACCACCAGAAATGGAATGACATGTACTATCCATATAGAATGGTATTATCTAAAAATATATCATAACGCATACCTTTATCCATCAAACAAACTTCGGTCCATTACCCAAACCTGGGGTCTCCAACTTCTCATGGCCATAACTCTCTAACCATGACGAGTTATGTGAAGTTCCACATACCACCAGAAATGGAATGACAAGCATTATCCATCTAGGATAGTTTACCTGAAAAATCCATTGTCCTTCATCTCATTATTCCATAATTAAGCATGGGTTCTCTTACTCTACAAAGCGTCTTCTGGTGAGGGCTTTCACCATAAGGGGACCACTTTGGAGTTCATCCATATTTACTTATTATCAACCATGACAAGACAATAATGAATCATATTTACATCAAACAATCTTGGGTCCATTACCCAAGCCTTTGTGCTACGGGGTTTTCTTCAAGGGTTGACATCAATGACAACCAACCTTAATCAACACTAGGCTAGGGAATAGCAGTACTATTTATAGGAGGTTTCACCTTGGAGGACTTTGTGGAGGTTTTTTCATAAACTCCTTTATTTTATTATTGTTTACTTGTCTTGTGGATTTGGTTATATAAGAGCATTATTGTATTATTTTCCGAGCATATTTTATTGATTCTTCTTGAATAAGAAAGTGGATCTCAACAAGTCATTGCTACTTTTAGTAATGAAGTTGTTGAAGAGGTTATTTTATTGCATTCCTTGGAGAGATTAGTGTATACAGGAAAAAAAATGTTATTTTATTATTGAAGAAGAGTTGAGTTGAAACCAAATGAAGGGTTTACTTTCTCTCATTTGTGTATAGTTGGATTGGGGGAGAAATCTCGTGGAGCTTAGTTGAATATCATATCGATGTTTTTGGAGGATCAATGAAATGATTTTGTGGATGAGGATGTCTTGTGAATCTTAATGCTCTCTCATATTATTGGAGTTATCTTGACCCACGTTGATGGAGTGGTGAATTTTGTAACTATATTCATTTTTCCTTTATGTTATCGATGGAGTATTATTTATGATTACATGTCTCTCTACTTTGGAATGAATGCACATACATCTTATTCCCGATAATCATAATCTCCATAAGTGTTCGAGTTCATCTACTTTTGTGATCTCTTTTGTTACATTGTTTCAATTTGGGACAATAAGGAAAAGGTTAGTGTTTCTTGAATATTTCAACCTTATTATCATGTTTCCATCATTAGGATTGCCTTCCATTTGAGATTTTATTTGACCCCATTAAACAATGGAAAGACACTAGTCTATGGTCCTTCCATCCATCTATCATATTCAATCCATAAAAATTGTTTTACTAGAACTTTCTATTCATTTCACCTTGGACATAATTTCTAGTAATCCTATCCTAGGGAAGCCATGATTGAGCTAGAAGAGATCCAACCTGAAGTGAATAAGAGGGTTGGTGAGGTGACAATGGCATCGCTCTTAGTTACACCAAATCCATACTTGAGATTTAGGAATTTATCTCAAGAAGTGAGGGTTTGTGTGATAACAATCCACATACCAACCCACACCATATTGTATTGGTACACACACAAGAAATCATAGAGAAAGAGGTTTCCAATTTGGAGTTTAACTCATCCACTCCCCATACAGTTTCCACACTCCCTTAAAACTACATTCTTACAGCTACCCTTTCCATTTATTCTTCTTTGTACAATGGCTTGCATAATTTCCCTTCTTGTGACATCTAAAGCATGTCACGTGGCTCAAGACCTTCTTGTCGTGGTTGAAAAAATGTCGTTTATTCCTTACCCCTTTTAGGTCATTCTTTATTTCCAACTTTTTTTTATTTTTCTCGATAAGATAAAGGTCTTCTACATCATATACTTTGGATGACATTGTCTCATGCCTTATTTCTTCTTTGAAAAATGTGTCCCAAATATTCTCAAAAGTCAACAAGTGTTCTTGAGTACAAACACCCTTCCCAAATGCTTCCCATGGCGGTGATAAAAGTTCATATCAATGGGGACTAACTCATCATCAATATTCATATCGATCACAAAGAATTTATCACAAAGTAACTAGCCACTATCTTTGTGCTACTCATGCGAGTATGGGTGAGTTTTCTCTTCAAGAGCAAATTTTGAGAAACATTGAAACCAATATAGTAAATTCAGTCCCTCATACATCTCTTTTTTCAATTTGCCTACAATATGAGAAATAAATAGATCCTTCACAAAATCCAAGATGATCCTCCTCATCTTAGGAACTTGACTCAACTATTGGGGATTAGAGATCACAATAGCCTTCCCTTCAACTATGCTCCAAAAATACATCTCATCCATTTATCATTAAAAACATGCCTATCCAAGCAATGAAGTTGTAATCTCCCTCTAGTTGGTCACACTTTTTAAGACTTAACATAGTGATTCATGTAGTGCCCTTGAACACAATTTTAATCAAAACAGACTAGTGAAAGCAATGGTCTATCATAGGTTCAAATCACATCGCTTTGGCATATAGAATAACTCAAATCATTTGAGTTCCATAGGAATCACAACCACTATCCACTAACAAGCATGGATCTACACCAATCATTGGAGTTTTTTAGGCATCACACCCACTAAAATCTTCCATTATTAGTGCCCTCTAATAAGGAATTAAATTATCGATGCACTTGGGTAAAAAATTATGGTAGCGCAACTTTGATACCATGTTGAAATTTCACCTCATAACATCATATTTTCACTCGTATAACTTCAACAATAGAACTGAATCTAAAACCTTTTGAAACATCTATCAAAACTTCAGATTTACAAACACCAAAACTTTGTAGGAAATAATCAAGAGTGTAGACATCACCTATCAAAAGGTTAGATCATTCCAACAATAGCTAGATACTAGATCTCACAAAATGAAATCTTAAAATCAAATTTGTGAAACTTAAGTAGCTCGGGGCCAACCTAACATTAAAAAATCAAATCTGTAAAAAGACAAATTTGCATGCCAAATCAGCAATGAACAAACGATATATCAAATATGGAAAACCATATCCGCAAACTCACCTACACTAATGATCACATATCTTTCTATTTTTTTTTATTTTTTTTTTTAATGGGGGAATCGGCAACTCGCGGTTCTGGTACTCATGTGACACGGGGTCGATCCCCGTCGGCTACCACTATAACCCCAAGTGCAACCACCCAGCCTGCAAGAATGTTGCACGAGTAAATCCGGGTGAGAATTGAACATGAGACTTCATTTTTACAAATTTCCTTCCATTTACACGGCACTTGCCAATCCGTCTACACCCGTGCGGGCGATCACATATCTTTCTATTACTCATAAAATAGGATTAAAAAATAATTCACCCCTCATACTCTTTTATAGAATAATGTGGGAAGGCAGGGGGTACAATATTACAAAAGAACACTCTCAAAAGGAGCACTCCACCAAACCCTAATACTAGGTCCACCTGAACACATGTGCCTTCCAAGAGAATATCTCCCAATTAGAGCACCTCACATGTGATGAAGGAAGTAATTACATGTCAAGCACATTCTCCAAGTATCTAACTCATATAGTGTGTCCCACATGTTCCAAGAATGGATAGGCACATGCCTAGATGTGCCAAGTCACCCACTCCAAATTTGTATACAACTTAAGTAGCAATGCTCCTAGTATAATGTAACTCAATGCCAAATAGATAGAAATATGAGCCTTGAATCAAAACACCCTCATCAGAATCTCTCCCACTAACACACCATGCTCACAACAAGATTCAAACTTTTTCTAAGAAAGAGGGTAACTAATAAACAAACACCTTTTGTATGTCATTTTGAATATTGAAGTAACACACTCGTTTTCTACTGGCTCATTTCTCCATTATTGTTCCCATGTATATGTATTATTTTTAACACATATAGATTACTAGGACAAGGACAAATATTAGTTACATTGTAGGTATGGTTTCTCACTTTATGACTTCACCAAAAACGGTCCATTAAAATGTAGCTAAGAATATATTTAATTGTGTAAAAGAATCTTTACATTTTGGACCTGAAATTTCTTAAAAAATACAATTGATTAGGTATACAAATCATATTGGGTAGATTATGTGGATAAAAAAAAGACAATTTTGATTATGTTTTTGTCTTTGGTTCATGTGTAATGTGGGTTACCTGAAAAGTGACCCACAAATGGTCTTTCATCAACAAGGGAAGAATATGAAGTTGTAATGAATGAATATTGTCAGGTAGACTAGGTAACTTGTTTAGCAATCTAGATAAGGAGAAAACATACAAAACTCTTGTGGTTAGCATAGCATAAGAAAGCTAGCAAAGCATCCAATTTTCAATGGGCATATACAAGTGCAGCATTACTTTATCCGAAAATTGGTGCAAAACAAAGATATGGCCACTTGGAAACATATCATTGATATATTCCCTGAGGCTTTTAACAATGATAAATTGGAAAAGTTAAAAAATATACTCAATATGAATGGCAAATAATGTCCATTTATGTACACATTTAATAATAGATATCAAGTTAAATTAACTTTAGATGTTAATATTCATAATATTAAGGTAGCATTAGTCATTATATGCTAACAGTGAATAATAAGTACTTAGTGGCTAGACAACTCCCATATATGCAACATTTCATTTAGCACCTCCATCTTCATTGAATACACAACATTCTATTTAATAGTGTAATGTAGTTCTCATATAGCAAATTGCACCTAATGTTTCTCCTCTTCTTCTTTATATATGCAACATTTCATTTAGCACCTCCATCTTCATTGAATATACAACATTATATTTAATAGTATAATGTAGTTCTCATATTGAAAATTGCACCAAATGTTTTTCCTCTTGTGCATCTTCCAACATGCCCCAACATAAAGACTACTCTGTATAAATAAATTATCAATTAGTTGATATACCAATAGTGGAATATGCAAGAGTAATGTTGGAAAAATGAATATATAAAGATTATTTCACTCACAAAAATATAGTTAAGAGGTCAATAAATATTTTTGATTCATTAAACTTGCAATGCAACCCCTGTGATGTCTTGGAGTAGTGCCTAATGCTCCTAATGCTCTGTGAATTTAGTATATTCCTTTTTTTGGACTAAGTGGGTAAACATGGAACATTATAGATCTATTCAATTTATTTCCAACATAAATGGCTATGTTTCGAAGTTTGGACCTTGTTGTCACACCAAATATTGATGATGATTGTCAGACTTGAAGTCTTAACATCCCAATCAAATGCCAAGAAATAATGCAGATGGATCTAGAACTCCTATGCTAAGTCAAATGGCCATCTAGGTAAACAAAATGTTCACAAAACTGCTCTCAGAACACGACATAGAAATAGTGTCAATGAACGTCTCAATCTTGAATATTGTGTATGATCCAACTATAAGATATTGAACCATAATTTTGTCAAATAAACATGTAGTAAACTAGGTCTCTTGTTGGAACTACTCAAATTTTGAACAGATCATGCCAAGGAAAAATTGATCACATTAACGCATGTCACATAGAAATACGACAAGTGACATAAACCTCAAAGTGCCCAATTGACAATTTATCACAAGTGATTAAATCTTTGCAACACTCTTGTTGGTGTTGTTGTCACCTATTTGGTGTTTTGTTTGTCTAAGTATGCCATCTACAAATTGTTGTTGTTGATTTGGAATTTTTTTGTAGTTGTTTAAACTTGAAGTCTAACATTCATCACCAATATTCCCCCCTATCAGTTGAAAGGTGGGACATCATGGGTTTTCTTATGCACTACCCTTAACCAATTCATCAATGTATCTAGTGGTTGTGTTTGAACGCTAACCATTTTCACTTCAGTTGGTGGTTTCATTTTATCACTAACCATTTATACTTACATTAGTGTATCCCCCCACCTTAAGCTATAAGAGAGAACCATTTGGGAGTCATCAACTTGTTTTTCAATTCAAGAAGACATTTAGAATTGGGCCCCAGTCATGCCCAAAATCATCACTTGTAATAATTGATTGAAGAAATTCAAAACCATCTACTTTTGCAACTTCACCATTTAAATATTTCAGTACCTATGTTTGAAATCGACGGTAAGTCCTATGCAAAATATTGGTTGCTAGATGTCATCGCCAAGCTGTAATGTCCCCCACCTCTTAGAGAGGTAATGAGGAGACTCAGTGGCCTGGGCACCCCCACTAGGTCATAGTCTCACACTGAAGGGGGGGAACTGAGAAGGGGAAAAGTCAAAGTTAAAGGATTATATTTTTAGGTTGACAGAGGGGAAAGGAAAGGAGTAAAGATAACTCAACGGAAGAATAATGAAGATTAACCACAGGGAGTTAACCTAACTCCATGAGAGAGAATTAGAGGAAAAGGAGAGGCTGCTGGTAAGGGCTAGGATTGCGCCTATTATTACTCGTGCGGTTTTGGTTAGCACTTTTCTGTGCTCTTGAGCATTCATTTTGGGTGTTTTGTTGTACAAACCCTTAGGAGAAACTCAGTGGTGAAATATCCCTCACCTTGTTCCACAGCTTGGTCTAGGGGATGAAGAGCTCCTCCACACCATTCTAGTCTAGGGGCCAGTTTATCGAGGGAGGCTCAATCCAGCTTATCCTGAGGGGCACAGAATTAGGCAGGTTGGGTTTGTTTTGTAGGGGAGGACCATCGGTTTGAGGGATTTTCTGGGGTTTATCATCATTCTATATTTGTTTGCAGATTAGGAATGATACCGTGCTGGAGCCATGGGGCGTCTGTGATTGATAAACTCAGGATCTGGGAATGTGAGATCTGAGCCGAAACTTCTCCCACAGGATTATCATATCCCGATCTATATTCTTAGAGATTTTAAGATCATTTGGAAGCCCTCCTTCATCGAATTTTGAACCAGCTAGGGACTTCCAGTCATCCCGATTGGGGCACACCATTCGGTGAAGAATTCATATCTACGGGGCTTGAGAGTGGATTTGAGAATTTGAACGTCTAGGTTTTCCATAGGTTGTCGAATCTATCATTTGGCATATTTCTCGAGATGATTGGACACTTTTTGGTAGTAGGGAAAGAGTAATGGAGCTTATTCTAGCGGGGCATTAGCACTTTCCAACTTGGGTTGAAAGGCATTAGATACGGCCGGATGTTTATGATTAGTCTTCATTGCTATATCCGACCTTTGGGAAACTATTTTGTATTATCGGGGAGCATATTGCTTGACTCATATCTATTGCTTTCACAACCATCTGAGGTTTATGCCCGATCCCGACCATTATGAGTATTGATCTTACATTACTCATAATAAAATGGTCAGATCTTTCCTTGTGCTTCGTCTTGGGCTATATTGTGATCTCCATGTGTTGATGAATCTTGTATGCACTTAATAACTCAATAAATTAGTAAAAATAGTTAATTGATTCCAAGAAAAAGAATTTGGTTTGGGATCATTAGAGTGGTGTCGAGCCTTGATCCTCAAACTTGTGGAGAATCCGGTGCATCTGAAATCTGAGGGTGTTATGGGTGGGAGAGAAAAAGAGTGAAATAGAGGGAGAAATGGAAGGGTCGGAGACGACCATGAGCCTCAAGACTTGTCTCTCTTAGTAACTGAAATTGGTAAGTTCCAACAAAACATGAGCTGCACAGCATTGAATGCGGCGGTTGGATGAGGTATCGGAAACCAACAAAGGGGCAGGCGAAAATCTCTGAAACCGAAGAGAGTTATTGAGAATCTGAGAAAATGAGAGAGCCAAATTAGGATAACTGACCTTTTGATGAAAGTAACCCATCGAGGGAAAGATCCTGATAATTATGGGAATAAGGAGGCTAGAGGTTCCGATGGAACCCATGAGGAAGACAAATATAACTTAGGGAAAGCACCAGGATCCAAAGGATGTCTTGGAGGTGGCACATTCCATGGGCGGATGGGTAGCAAGACCAATCATAGACCACTCGTGCCAGTGTTCATGAATGAACCACTAGGCCAACACCAGTGCCAGCTAACCCCGGACCATACATTCCCACATTCACAAATGAGCAAGGCGGCATGAGCAGGGTTGAAGATTTTGTGGCACAATTAGCCGAGTACAGGGAATACTACGACTTGGATAGGAAAGTTCAAAGAAAGATGTCCCTGGACCGGTGTGTCAATTCAGGTTCAGAAACCAACCTAGGGCGAACCACAGGGGGCATCTTTGAGTTTGGCGAAGGGTAGGGGAAGATAGAGATTCCATGCCTCGTAGTGCGAGGCTAAGATGGCCCGGCCTGAAGCATGTAAGTGCTTGAGTTGGATACTTACGTGGCAACCCCATGGAGATGGAGGCCATCAAGTTTACCCTATGTACTTGGATGGAAAGGACCATGGCCCGAGGTGGTACCATGGGCTCACCACACTCATTAACAACTATTGTATCCTATATATAATTCACTCAGAGGCTCATTGATATAGTTGATCTAGGATCTGATTGCATAGAGCTCCACCCAACTCAAACAAGCAATTTTGACTGGGCATACATTGATGGGTTCCAAAGATTGGCGGTGATGGTGCAAGATATGTGTGTCTAACCAGGGCTCGTGCTCTTCTGAGGAAGGATTGTGATGGAACCATGAAGGGTTGGGTTAAAGACCCTTCAAGCCCTACCAGCCCTCTGAGGAAGCCATTTGGAGAGGAGATGATGGATCACGGGTCCGGTTTTGCTAAAACCAAAGGAATTCTGTACTCGGACAACCACCTCTTAGGTGGGTGGAAGATCAAAGGCCTCCAATAAACCGGGGAGGACATGACCCTAAGGCCCTGAAAAGATTAGAGTGGCCGAATGGAGTGACACCGGAGAGGCGAGAAGGAAAAACATACACTTCACATACAGAGCCATGGATCTACCGCAGTGCATGGGAATGGGGACATGTACATTGTTGGGGTCACTTGGGATGGCCAGAGAGGGATGAGTATGGTGGGATACAAAGCATGGGCCGAGAATGTTGAAGAGGAGGTTCCCGAACTGGAAATGCTGGTAATTTTGGAGAGGCCTACGTTGGCATCTATCGGCGGTACCCAAGTTCCAACACCTTAGGATGAGAGAGTCTTACAGAATGAAAGTGTGGATTTTTGATTGATGGAGGAGCTTCCCACAATTTCGTCTGACCTGTGAAGAGGAGGCACATACCTAGGTAGAGTTTGAAGGATTCGAAGTGGAAATTGGCAGTGGTAGTACTATACTGCTATAGCAGAATACATACCAGAGTATGGAGGCATCACAGAGCACAGAGTTGGTTAGGGATGTGTATGTGATGGATCTTCCGATACCAACATCATCCTATGAGTGCAGTGGCTCATCTTGCTCTAGGACCCATCACCTGGGGTGAGACCATGGAATGTCCTTTGTGGAGGAAGGAGGACGAGGTTGTTCTTAGAGGCATGATAGGTAACTCTGCTTGAGTGGTCATGTAGGGATGGGAAGCCGTCTTGGGAGGAAGGAAGTTGTATGCGTGGTGGGATGTAAGGTCTCAATGGGTGGATGATAAGGGAAAGGTTCATTACACACTAGATATCAAAATAATCCTTGATAAGCACGAGAGAAGTGTTTGGGCCCGATTCCTCTAGGTGTGCCACCCGACAAGGGGTTTGAGAACACCAATGATCTAAGCGGGGACTAAGCCTGGCCATCACCCACACCTATAGGGGCATCCAAGAGTATAAAGAGATGATGAGATGAGAGATCAAGGAGAAAGCTGCAGACGCCCTTAGGACACATCAAACCAAGTTCCAAGCCCATTTTGCCCATTCAGTAGTCTTAGTGAAGGAGAAGGATGGAGCGATGAGAATGTACATTGACTGACTTAGAACTTTGAATAGGCAGTCAAAAGCAATTTTATACACAAGTTGATGAGGTTAAAGTTGGTACATGGAGCTATATATTTCCACAAAAATTGATCTTAACAAGGCTACCATCAAATCAAGATGAGAGGAGGACATCTCAAAACATCCTTTAGGTGTCACTAAGACCATTACGAGTTTTTGGTGGTGTTACCCTTTGGGTTAACAATTCCCTATACATTTCGGTCTTGCATGAACCATGTGTTCAACAAGCTTGACTAAGGGAAACACTTGTTGGTGATGTGATGACTTGCTTGCTCATTTTTAGCAAGACCTGGGAGGATCACCTTTGACATGTGGACCAAACCCTTTCAATCATGGAAGAACAATCACTATCCTTAAAGAATCCAAGTGTGAATTTGGAATGTGAAGTGATTTACTAGGACACATCACTTAGAGGCAAAAGGGGTATAGGTACACCAAGAGAAGATACAAGCTATAATTGATTGGCCCACACCTAAGATTCTTACAGATTTGAGGGGGTTTCTTGGTATTTGTAGCTATTACATGAGATTCATCAATGGTTTCTCCCAATTGTGTGCACCGTTGACTGATCTAACAAAGAAAGGGTCCTTCAAATGGAATGATGAGGCCAGTCCTGATGGAGAAAATGAAAGGGTCATGAGCACTGCCCAGTTCTATCTACTTCGATTTCGGCATACCCTTCACTTTGGAGTGTGATGCCTTAGGAGAAGGTATAGGGGCTGTACTGATGCAGAATAATCACCATCTTGCTTATGAGAGACGAAAGCTAAGGGGTCTTGAATTACTTTACAGCATTTACGACAAGAAATGTTGGCTATCATGCATGCACTAGTAAAATTCAGGTGGCCTTTGGTAGGTTACCGGGTTGTGGTCCATCGGACCATATGTCTTAAATATCTATTGGAGTATAAGTATTTGAATGAAAGACAGCAAAATGGGTAAGCAAAATACAAGGCTACGACTTTGACATTGAATTCAACAAAGGAAAGAACAAGCGATTAGTCGATGCATTATCGGAAGGCCATCCATTTTTGCCGTAATGCACGTATGTCCCAGGTCATTGGAAGACATGATAGTGGAATATGTAAGAGGATCCCGGTTAAACGCTGTCAATTGTTGGATGGGAAAATGCAGGATGACAACCGGGGTCATAAATGACCTCATCTATTACTAAGGTCGGATCTTTTTAGTTCCCGGATTAGCTCTCAAAGCTAAGATCACGCATGCATGTCATAACTCACGGTGGCAGGGGCATCGGGGCATCGGTAAGACATACAGGTAGGTGGGAGAAAGGTTTGCATGGAAGGGCCTCCAGGGAAAGTGTGATGAAGCATGTCAAAGGGAGTACTGCATGCCAAGAAAACAGGATGAACGCACCTGCACCTACTTGATTGTTGCATCCCTTACCTATTCGAGCACAAGTGGGAAAGTATATCCATGGATTTCATCAGGGTTTCCAGGCCGGAGGAAAGATTTGTTCATTTTAAGTGGTAAAACTGGTTGTGAAGTTTACTACTTTCCCGCCAGACTTGGTCTGCGGTACGGTGGCGAATTATTTGAGAGAGGGTGTTGGATACCGCGGCCTACCGAGCCATCATGCGTTGACGGGGACAGCGGTTGTAGTGGTTTGGGGTTGTTTAGTTAGATTGCGACGGTGACTCCTGGTACTGGCTATCACCCTGGAATAGGATGGTGGTAGATAGTCAACAAATGGGTGGAAGGTTAACTCAAAAACTATGTAGCAGGACAACAAAAAAGCATGGGTCAAATGGTTACATTTGGGAGAATATTTCTGCTTACCACTTAACATATGTCCATTGGCATGTCACCCTTTTGAGCTTTATATAGCTATGATCCTTTACTCATTTGTGGAGATTGCATTTGTTGACAACAGGGCTCCGATGGTAAATGATTGGATACAGCAGAGCCAAAACATTCTGAGGTGAAGGGATGACTACGGAGGCAAAAACGACAAAAGGTCAATCCGGACAAGCATCGAGTTGATCATACCTTTGAGGTTGGTGATTTAGTATATTTGAGGTTGCAACCATGCAAGCAGTCCTCCATTAAAAGCCGAGGCGGGCTTTATGATACGTTTCTTTAGACCTTCTGATGTGAGGAGGATAGAGGCGATGAAAACATAGGTTAGGCTTCCACAGGTATATAAAATTCTAGCGTCTTCCATATGCGATACCTTAGAAATCCCTCGGTCAACTTGTAATGAGACCTATTGAAGCGTACCTCCCATGGATGAGGAGGGACAACTTGTTTTGATTCTAGAAGACGTGTTAGAAGTTCGAGAGAAGAAGCTAAGAAACCGAAGCATCAAGGAGTATCTGATTATGTGGAAGGATTTACCCATTGGGATGCCACTTGGGAGTAGGAGCCACATGGTTAGAAGCAGGTTTGGAATTGCTTGAGGACAACAATTTCAAGCAGGAGAGACTGTAATTTCCCCTCTTAGAGAGGTAATAGAGGAACTTAATGCTTTGGGCACCACTAGGTCATAGTCTCACTTGAAGGAAAAAGTCGAGGTTAAAGAAGTTATATTTTAAGTTGACTTAAGAAAGAAGGAAAGGAGTAAAGATAACTCAAAAGAAGAATAAAAGATTAATACGGGGTTAACGTAACTCAATAGAGAATTAGAGGAAAAGTATAAGTAAGAGCTAGGGTGCACCTATTACTCATTAAGTTTGGATTGGCGGTTTTGCTATTTCTCTTGAGCGGTTTGGGGTTTTGTTGGCCTGAAGCCCTTGGGAATGCTCAGTGTTGAAATATTCACTCACCTTGTTTTGTAGCTTGGTCTAGGGATGAAAGACTCCTCCACCATTCTAGTCTTAGACGGTTATGTCGAGGTAGGTTCGATCGGCTTATCACGGGGCCTACAGGGCCATTCCGGCAGTTAGGTTTGTTTGCGGAGGCGGGACCATCAGTTTGAGGGGCTTTTAGGAGGTTATCATCATTCTATATTGTGTCTTGCCAGTTAGATGGTGGAGCCAGGGGCGTCTTGTGATTGATGAAGCTGGGATCTCTGGGGAGTTGTGAGGATCGCTGAAACTTCTCCGCGGAGTTCTCATGGCCGATCTGCTTGTTCTTTGAGGTTTGGTGGGCATTTGGGCCTCAGCCATGGGGCCGAGGAACCGACTGAGTTCCAGATCATCTAATTAGGGCACGCACCGTGGGTGAAGAATTCATGTCTGAGGAGGTTTGAGGTGGTTGGGAATTTGAACTATGGGTTGCTGATCTGTGTTTGGCATATTTCTGGGATGATTGGACACTTTTGGTGGTGGAATGGTGATGGGTCTTCGTCATTCTGGCGGGGTGGCTCGACGGAGGGTTGAGGCATTAGTGGAGCTGGGATAAGCGTTTGGTCTTCATCTTGTATCCGACCTTTGGAGGCTTGCTTTTGTGTGGAGGCATTTGTAGCGGCTCATATCTATTGCTTATACGAACATCTGAGGTTTGCGGATCGATACATCTATTATTATTGATCTTACATTGCTCATAATAAAGGTGGGATCGCTTTGGCAGTGATTCTACATCGCAAGTATTGTGATCTCCATGTGTTGATAGATCTTGTATGCATAATAACTCAATAAATTGAAGTGGTTAGATGTGTTGATGAATCTTGTATGCACTTAATAACTCAATAAATTAGTAGTAGTTAGTGATTCCAAGAAAGAATTTGGTTTGGGATCATTACACAAGCGCTAATCCAGTCATAGTGAACTTTTAATTTTTGAACCTTCTTCTTCTTTCGACATTTGTCTAAAATATTATTTGTATTCCCACAATGAAGACAATGATTGAGATAAAAACCTTGATTCTCTATGTGACCAACTTGATAACAATGTTGGCATTTTTCAAGAATTTTTGTATCAACAATGTTCTTAAAGTCAGCAAGAAAATCGACCCTCACAAAGTGAATTGGTTTGTAGTTAGGAATATGAAATTTTATGTCTTTTTCATATCCTAAGCCATGTTGATTCCTATTGAATCTTAATTCTTCTCAAGGTCTGACAATGGTTTTGAAAAGATCATTCTTTTCTTGTTTGTTTTCTTTTAGACATTCATAAATGTTTTCTTTTGTAACCTCGATGAAAAAGATTTAAGGTCACTTTCACTTAAATTGCTTTTGGTATCATTATGTGCTTTGGAATCTTGTGATTCATTGTCAACTATTTGACTTCCCTGAATTGCACGTTGAGGAGGATTGATCTCATACAAAGGATTATTCTAAACAAACACTATTGTGGTAGAATTTGTTGATTCCTGAGTTTTATTTCATAGTGTTGGAGCTATTGTTGGAGCTATGATAGCATCTTAAGAAGTTCAACTTTGTCTTGTGAAACTTGCAAATAAGTTATAATAGATTGATGAGTTCCTTTATGGATTATTATTGTGTTGTCTTCAACATTGAGTATTAGAGTGTTTAGTAACTCTAATAATTCTTGACTTTGAACCATTTAAAAAACTGAAGTGGCCTCCTTATTTAGGTAGGTCTTGGTATAAAAGTGTGATGGACTCTTAAAAAAGAGGGCTTCTTCAAATTCCCCCCTTTGACAATAAGACCCAACAATTTCAATATAGACTTAGAAATTGGAGGGTGTCAGGTTCAATTGAGAATGCACCCGATTAACTGGCAGATTTGACACTTACAAAAAACTACTACAATTACACTACTCAAAATTGATTCTGAAGTTGAATTGATGCAAATTGGAATTAATGCTAATGTAGATTTTTCATTGAATCCTAATGTGATCGACAACTTGAATGTTTGAATATTCTTTGTTGAATGATCAAGTTCTTATGCCTTTTTACTCCAAAATTTTACCTTATAATTATTTTGTATGAGTAGCTGCACCAGTTACACCAATGAGATAATCATTAAATGCACCATTTTATAGACACCATAAACACCATGTTACTCACTTCATTGTCCACTCAAAAAAATAACTATAGGGGCTTGGCCTTAACCCACTTATAGTCTTATCAAAAAGGTGTTGATTGAGATTTGCACTTTAACTCCAATCAACTCTCATAAAGTTGAATGTTATACATAATTGTTCACATTACAATATTTGTCGAATCTTTTGAAATTCGAAAAAAAATCTCATTTATTTCCCAACGAATATTGAAGAAATAAAACAAAATACAATTTCCCAACAAATATTGAAGAAATAAAACAAAATACAATTCCCTTTTTAACAATTATCTCTCATAAAATTGAATGTTATACATAAATTTTCACATTACAATATTTTTCGAATCTTTTGAAATTCGAAAAAAAAAAATCTCATTTATTTCCCAAAGAATATTGAAGAAATAAAACAAAATACAATGCCCTTTTTAACAATTGTTTTGGCCTATTTCAAAAAATGAGGACTAAAAGTTCATTAGTGTCCCCCCTTTAGATAAACACTATTACAAACTAGTGTAAGGCTTCTTTAAATTATTTATTAAAAAGTGTGAACACCAAGCCAAATTATTCATTAAAATGTCCAAACATCTGATGATTAGAAATAACAATGCCTTACATTGTAGGTGTGGGATAATGATATTACCATATGTGGCATTGGGCGTTCATAAATGGGCGAATTGAACTCGCGGTAATATATTTAGATGGGGCGCACATTAACACCTTGAATGGAAGGTGATCAATGGGGTTTGAAGAGGTGAACCATATCAATACTGAATTCAGGGGTTGATCACGCGATGAGAGAGTTTAACATGTTTCACGTCAGGTTCACCATGCATTTGATTCACATCTCAACTCACTGATTTTGTTTTGTTTTTTGTTTCTTGTCTGCAGATTGTGTGAAAAGGATTCGAGGAAGATAGGTTCTGGTAGTTACATTTTGGCAATTATAATAGATCATTTCGCAAGATTCGGATGGCTTCATTGAATTCAGATCTTAAACTTTCATTGTATTCAGATCGCTTCTGCGAATCATTTTGGGACTTGAAGGAAAATCTGTGGATCAGGTCATTAAGGAGGTGTTAAATAGAAATCGTTGAAGAGATGGATCTGCTCTCTTTATGGTGGGCATTTGATTCATTTGGGTAGTTGGTGCAGAATAGATGTAGATTGTTGGTGCTCGACTTGAAAATCGTTGTTTATAGATCGTTGTTAGAATGTTGGTTGTTTGGTCTGAGGATTGTTGTCATATTGTTGGCGTCTCAACCAATTCTCTCTAGATCTCAGATATGGCCACTCTCAACTACATCTTGATGATTGCATTATAATGGGCATTGTTATCGTGCAATTTGTACTTTCCCAAAATCCAAAGGCAAGTGAACAATAAATTGGTGTAACAGGAGGTTGTCCTATCACTGTCACCTAAATAAGACACCTCTTTCTCTTTAGGGGTAGTAGCCCAGGGGAGACGTCCCCGGTGACCTAGGGGTTTGAGAAGGCAAAGGTAATAGTATCAAGAAATTTCTTCCCCTCTCACAAGTCAATCTGATCAGAAATTCCCAAAGGTTTGAATAAGATGAAGCAAAGATTTGTTTAAGTGTACCTGCCCAGAACAAGACAACAAGAAAAACACTATTTGCAAGTACCAATTGATATTAGTGTTTCATAAATCCTTAGAATTTGAATAAAAACAATAAATCGATATAAAAGATGAACAAAAATACTTATAACAACAATGTATATATAATGATGGCTTCACAATTATGCCTTAAATAAGCTTCAATAATGACCAAAAATGATAACCTAAAATTGGCAAAATGCTAGTATTTGTAAGAAGCAAAGAAGGCAATATAAAATCAACTCTAACACTTGTTTTTAGAATCTTTTACTGCTGTCATATATGATTGTATCTTTCTTTTGGAACAACAGCAAGATAGTTAGTAAGTTAGTCTAATATAAGGTCAGAAAAGGTTAGTAGAGATGTTGAGGTAGATGGTTTGAAGGTTGTTTTCATCAATCAATCAAATGTAAGGTATGAACTAGTGTCTTTCGGGTAAATGGAGTCACTTTTGTAGCAGCAATCTTAGGGGAAACAAATGGTAATAGGTGAACTAAATACAAAAGGGAGGATGGTTGAAGTGTTGGTAACCTAAAGCCTCAATCATCCAAAACCCTAGAAGGAAAACGACTACTAGGAAGTAGGTAACCCTAGGCCCTAGTGGTTTTCTTTCTTCTTTAGGTCAAAATTGAAATAAAATAAAAGCTTAAAGAAGAAAAAGTAATAGAGTGTTACTAAGGTAGGGCTCTAGAATATGCTTCAATAGAGGTTTCTTCTAGCAAAATCAAGTAGGTGGAGAGTTATTGAGAGAAGGACAATAACATGTGTTTTTCTCCGAGGGTTTCACACTAGCAATTTCATAATCTCATAAATGAAAAGTAAAAGATACCATAATCATTCAAAGAAAAGAATGATTGCAGATTTCTACTAACATTCACCAAGAATAATCTAGTCACAAGCCCTAGTTGAAGACTTTCCACCATGAAAATGCAAAAAAATCACCAATAAAATCTCCCTCCAAGAGTTGTGCACCACTTAGTTCAGCCAATAAGCCTTAAAAGAGGTTGAATTTCAGACCTCACGCTTGTGTGAGTGAAATATGATGAATAACAATGAGAGTTTGATCTCTTATTTATACAATACAAATGACCTTTAATTACATTTTAGGTCAAAAAAGGCCGACATGGCCAGTTTACATGAAAAATCGATTTTTACATAAAATTGACAAATAAAACCCTAAATTCATTTTTTTAGGGTGACGTTAGCCTCCCTCTTGGAACGTTAGGCCTCCAAAGTGAAATGTTGGGGCTCAAAACCCCTTAGGAACTACCACATGTGTCAACCAAAGCCGTCTGCATGCTGGATACCTCAACTGGGTGACGTCAAGGCTCTGAATGATGAATTCAAGGGCCTTCAAGGGCCAACGTCATGGTGGGAGGGAAAGCCCGCCTGGGTCCAGGCCTGCCAAAGTGCCTCTAGTGGAACTTCCTCCCTTTTCTCTGGTTCAAGCCTCTAGTATCTTGCTTCCCCTGGCTGGGGTTTCAGCATACATCTGGTGGGATTTTATCCCTATGGAGGTCTGAGATAATCATATCCCCATATGTACCTATCCATCGAGCATCGTCTTGCAGCAAAAACAAGTACACCCTCCATGGGCTCATAAGTCACAGGGATCATAGCAATTTCAATCACATCTAATAATCAAGTTACCAAAACATTGGCATAAAACACCCCTTTTCCCAGACAAGTTCTCAAAGACGTTGTTAGCACTCTGTAAATTTGTTTAGCTGATAAGAAAACGATAGAGGTAATTGTTTCAACCAACTTTATAGCTGGGTACTAGCCTGCTCATCTCAGAGAGGGCTCTCTCATGTCACTTGATATTTCTTTGGAAATCAGTGGATAGATTTAGTTTGTTTTGGGGGGTTTTTTTTATAAATTTGCTAGCAAGGAAGGGGAGGGACACTTAGGGCTATGGAGTTGAAATTCTGAAAGCGAATGAAAATAATGACTGGACAGTAGAACTTGTTGAAATATTGTAACTGCAAAGAGTATTATAATTATTATTGATGTATTATTCATTAGATCGATCCCCTTTTGCGGATTGATCATGTCGGGTATTGTAAATGACCAAATCCCCTTTTGCGGATTGGTCAAAACATAATTGTAATAGGCAGAATAAGAAGTCGGCCCCAGAATATATTAAAGGTGGTTATAACCACCTAGAAGAAGATGTCGGCCCTGCCAGTGAAAAGACACCTTCGTCCACACGTGCCAGAATTGTATAAATAAAGAAGCTAGCGCCACATTTGGACACACACTCACTTGTTCATCAGAGCACAAATTCAGAGTTGCAGTTGGAGAAGAAAGAAAAGAGGGAGTGGTGCATTCTTGGGAGAGGAATCTTTGTATATGTTTGAGTTATCTCTTGACATTGTATTGGCTATCTATATTAAGGAAGTTTTTTCTGGGTTTTCTCCCCCATGAAGGTTTCCTAGGATAAATAATGTGTCTCTTGTGATTGTGTATTTCTCAGTGATCCTATCTATGTTATTGTTATCTAGTGAAACGAAAAGAAATCTAATAATAGCTTAAACCTTACAATGGTATCAGAGCTAAGTTGAAGAGAGCATCTTTCACAAGAGAAAGTGAAAAACATCATTATTGTCATACATGCAAATCGGGGATATTTATTGATGAAGTATTTCAGCCCCAAAACCATCTAGAAAAGTGTGTCCTTCCTCAAAGATCACTTTCGCATCCTCAGCGCAAATTTTCAGTGGCTAGATCTCCCGGAAAGTGAAACCCTAGTTTTCACAAAGTACCAGAAGTACCAGAAAACCAAAGTACCAAAAGTACCAGAGTACCAGAAAACCAGAAGCACCAGTCCAAAAATCCGCAGATCAAGTTTGAAGGGGTAAAATTTAGATTTTCTGAAATCCAAACACACCAGGCTACTCGCCTCAGCCAAGCGCACCTCCTGGTAAGTTCAGAATTTAATTTTGAGTATTTTCATTTTTGGTCATTTTCCTAGCTCCACGTAAAAGATGTCTGCAAGCAATAAGCTTGTTGACAAGCTGGAAGGTGTGGAAAACTTATGTGCCTGGAAGTATAGCATTGGTCTCATTCTTGAAGAGAATGACCTAGCAATATTCGTCAAAGAAGAAGTACCAGAACTCGTCGATGTTGTAGATAAAGCAAAGCACCAAAAGGACACGATCAGGGCTAAAAGAATCATTGCAGATTCTATCAAAGATCACTTGATTCCTCAAGTGTCTTCAAAGAAAACTCCAAAAGAAATGTTTGATGCCCTAACCAGATTATATGAAGGAAAGAACATAAATTGGAAAATGAATCTAAGAAATCAACTCAAGAATACAAGGATGCAGAAAGGAGAATCGATCTAGGAATATTTCTCCGGAATATCAGAATTCAAAGAACAGCTAGAAGAAATTGGAGATACCATAGACGAAGACGAACTCATAATGATGGCCCTTAATGGTCTCACAAGACCTTGGGATGCATTCATCCAAACTATTTGTGCCAGAATGGAGAAACTAAAATTTGACAGTCTTTGGGAAGAATGCATTCAAGAAGAATCAAGAGTAGTTAACCGAGAGGCTTTACTATCAAGAGATGAATAACAAGCCCTAGACACTCACACTAAAGGAGGAAGAAAGAAGTCTTACTTCAATAAAGAAGCTTGTAAAGAGTCTCACCCCCAAAACAAATTCATACATAAAGAATCTCAACCTAAGAGATTCCAGAAGAAAGGACAAAGAAAAGAAAGAGACTTCTCATCTTACCAATGCTATCATTGTGACAAGATGGGACATATTGCAAGACATTGTCCAACTAGACGAGAAGAATACAAGAAGAAAAATAATAGGCACCATGCCCATGCAGTTGAAGATGAAGAGCCACCCGCAAAGATGATAAGAGAACGCATTGAAGACTATCTCTTAATCTCATCCCTCTCAGGATCGGTAACACCTGGAGAGGACATGTGGCTCATTTATAGTGGTGCATCCAAGCACATGACAGGTCAAAGAGATATTCTATCTTGCCTTTCAGAAAATATTTTTTCTCAGAAGGTTACACTTGGAGATGATTATCAATATCCCATCAAGGGAATAGGAGAATCAAACTACAAGCTTAACTCAGGGACTCCACTGAAGAGGAAGGATGCACTCTATGTATCAGGTTTGACAAAGAACCTACTCTCCATATCAGCTTTAGAAAAGAAAGGCTTCAGAGTTGTGTTTATAGATGGAGAATTTTTTATGTGTGCTAAAGGAAAAAACATGAGAGAAGCAATCGTCATTGGAAAAGAAGAAGGTGGCTTGTATAAGCTAAAAGGTCACTCATAAGCAGCCATGACCCATGCCATTGAGAATCCATGTGAACTTTGGCATAGAAGATTATCCCACATCAACTACAAGGAAATACCGTACGTATGCAAAGTAGTCACGGGTCTACCAGAACTCAAGGTTGACCATGAAGGCATGTGCAATGGATGTGTACAAGGGAAGAACATCAAGAACCCTTTTCGAAAGAGAGACATCAAAGTAGAAGGATTCTTAGAACTCATTCATTCATATGTGTGTGGCCCAATGTCATCATCATCCATCAGTGGGTATGTATACTATGTATCTTTTATTGATGATTATTCTCGTAAAACCTGGGTTTACTTTTTGAAATCAAAAGATGAAGTGTTCGATAAATTCAAGGAATTCAAAGCCTTGATAGAGAATCTTTATGAAAGAAAGATCAAGATACGCAGGTCAGATAATGGAGGAGAATACATATCAAAAGAGTTTATGAGTTTTTGCAAAGATGTCGGGATCAAGAGGGAGCTCACCACTCCCTACAATCCTCAACAAAATGATGTAGCAGAAAGAAAGAACAGAATGATAATGGAAGCAGTGAAGACCATGATCCATGATCAAGATATTCCAATGTGCTTATGGGTAGAAGCAACAAAAATAGAAGTATATGTACAAAACTGATTGGCCCATAGTGCACTTGGGTTCAAGACCTCGGAAGAGATGTTCTCTGGAAAGAAGCCAGAAGTAAGCCATCTCAAAATATTTGGCTACCCAGTATTCATCCATATTCCGAAAGAGAAGAGAAAAAAGTTGGGCCCCTCAGGAAAGAAGGGAATATTTGTGGGATACTGTGAGGCCTCCAAGGCCTTCAGGATTTATATACCAAGTCACCATCACATTGAAATTAGCAGGGATGTGACCTTTGATGAAGATGCAGCGCTCAAGAAATCAAGAAGATGTCAGCTTGAAGAAGTATATGAAGAGGAACCTGTAGCTCCCATAGTTGCAGAATCAGTGAGGGAGGTTCCCAAAGTTTCAAAACCAGTGAGGGAAGTCATAGCTTCTTCTGATGAGGAAATTCTAGAATATCATGACATAGTAGAATTTCAAGAACCTCCTCAGATGACGATCTCCCATAAGAGAAAACCTGCTTGGGCTAGGGAGCTTATTCAAGATGGATAAAAGTATGGTGTTCCCGAAGGAACCACGAGACAGGTGAAGAGACCTAAGCCATTCTCTAGTTATATGGATTTTATATGTGATCTCCTAGAGAAGGAGTCTACCTTCTTTGAAGAAGCCATTCAGAAGAAAGAATGACCAAATTCCATGACAAAAGAATACCAATCCATAATAAAGAATGATGTATGGGAAATAGTTCCCAGGCCAAAGAGAAAGGATGTGGTATCTTCCAAATGGCTCTTCAAAATAAAACACGTTGATGATGGAAGTATTGAGAAGTATATAGCAAGGTTTGTTGCTTGTGGATTTTTTCAAAAGGAAGGCATTGACTATGAAGAGACATTTTCTATTGTAGCCAGATAAACTTCGATCAGAACCATCATAGCCCTTGCAGCTAAGATGAAGTGGAAGTTACACCAAATGGACATAAAGACAGCTTCCCTAAATGGTTTCATCGAAGAAGAAGTGTATATAGAACAACCTCAAGGATTTGAAGTTGAAGACAGGAAGACTCATGTTTGCAAGTTGAAGAAGGCTCTGTATGGGTTGAAGCAAGCTCCTAGAGCTTGGTATTGAAGGACAAACAGTTTTTTGACGAGCTTGGGCTTTACCAAGAGTAAACCAGATTCTAACCTCTACATCAAAGTTATGAATTATGAGCCGGTGATATTGTTGTTTCATGTGGATGACTTATTCTTAATTGGAGAAGAAAAGCTCATCACCGAATGTAATAATAAGCTCGCTTTAGAATTTGAGATGAAAGACCTTGGACGAATGCACTATTTCTTAGGTCTTGAGGTATGGCAGAGCCCAGAGAGAATCTTCCTTAACCAAGGGAAGTATGCAGTGGAAATCCTGAATATATTTGACATGTTGGAGTGCAAGTCCATGAGTACACCCATGGAAACGAAGTTGAAGCTATTGGTCAACACTTCGTCAGAATTGATTGATTGCATGTTGTATAGATAGATCATTGGATCATTGATGTATCTGATGAACACCAGACCAGATATCTATTTTTCCGTGAACACCTTGAGTCAATTTCTGGTAGAACCCAGACATGTTCACCTAATTATTGCAAAACATGTGATGAGGTACCTTAAGAGTACACTAGATTGTGGTCTCAGTTATGATGGAGATCATGATTTCACACTGAGTGGGTACATTGATTCAGATTGGGCAGGAAGTGTCTTTGACAGGAAGAGAACTTCAGTATGTTGTTTCAGTTTGGGATCAGCCATGATCTCATGGCAGAGTAGGAAGAAATCAAGCATTTCTCTCAGTACAGCGGAAGCAGAATACATTGTTGCGTGTTCTGCCAGTTGTGAATCCATATGGCTTCGTAAGTTGTTGACTGGTCTATTCAACCTAGATATGGAAGCAACCATGATCCTATGTGATAACCAGAGCTGCATAAAGATGACATAGAATCATGTATTTAATGACAAGTCAAAACACAGAGAGATCTGATATCATTACACATGTGACATGGTGCAGAAAGGAGCCATAAAGCTCCAATATGTTAGCACAGATGAACAGGTTGTTGATGTGTTGACCAAACCTCTATCTTGTGTAAAGTTTGAGCACTTTCGAGATAAGCTTGGTATAGTCCGAAAGGACCTCCCTCGAAAGGGGGAGTAGTGTGTTGTGTTGATATGTTGATATGCCATCCTAGTGTTGTGTTTCAGTAGTGGTGTGTGGTGTTTCGGTAATTGTTGTGTGATGGTTCCATCTTAATTGTTGTGTGATGATGTGATCAACATTGTTGTGTTGTGTGTCCAGCTTAATTGTTGTGATGATGTGACCAACCTCTTGTTGTGATGATGTTGTATTAGTTTATACTAATCCATGTTCATCGAGATGATGATATCATTTCAAATCTCCATTGTGAATGGCGATGTGGATGATGAGAAAAACTTCCAGATGATTTATAGATATACCATTCAGTGTTCCACTATGTTTTTGATGATGATGTCCTCTCTCTCACTTGATGTTGTTGTAGAATACCCTTCTTGTTAAAGAAGTGTTGAAATATTGAAACTACAAAGAGTATTCTAATTATTATTGATGTATTATTCATTAAGATCAATCCCTTTGTGGATTGATCATGTCATCATATTATGTAAATGACCAAAGCCCGTTTTGTGGATTGATCATGTCAGGTGTGCCAAAATGACCAAAGCCCCTTTTGCGGATTGGTCAAAAGTATAATTGTAATAGGCAGAATAAAAATTCCAACCCCAAAATATATTAAAGGTGGTTATAACCACCCGAGGAGGAAAAGTCGACCCTGTCAGTGAAAAGACACCTATGTCCACACGTGCCAGGGTGTGTATAATAAAGAGGCTAGCACCTCATTTGGACACACACTCACTTGTTCATCAAAACACAAGTTCAGACTGCAGTTGGAGAAGAAAGAAGAGAGTGATTCTTGCGAAAGGACTTTATGTATTTGTTTGAGTTATCTCTTGCCATTATATTGGCTATCTATATTAGGAAGTTTTGCTGGGGTTTCTCCCCATGAAGAGGGTTTCCCAGGATAAATGATGTGTCTCTTGTGATTGTGTATTTCTCAGTGATCCCTATTAAGGAAGGTTTTGCTGGGTTTTCTCCCCCATGAGGGTTTCCCAGGATAAATGATGTGTCTCTTGTGATTGTGTATTTCTCAGTGATCCTATCTATGCTATTGTTATCTAGTGAAATGAAAAGAACTCTAATAATATCTTAAACCTTAACAGAACTCTCCAGAGGATAAAGGCTAAATAAGGCGATGAATCTAGGTTATAAATTGTAGTTTGTAGGGTGTGAGAAGAACGAGAAAACAAGTAACTGCATCAGAGCATTATTGAAATGAATTATAAATTAGTTAGGAAGAAAATTACACAGCTTAAATTTCTTACGCCGAGAGCATCAAGAGATGAATTCTGAGTTTTTAACTATCTAATTTAAACAGAAGAAAATGCAAATGGAATAAAAAATGCAGGAAATACATACAAAGAAATGAGACAAAACCATATCACCACCAGTAGAATCTTTTCATAGAGACTTCAAAAGCTTCTGCATATGTATTCAATTTAGCTCCAGAAAATTACAATTGAGTTCAGAACAACTAAAAGGTACCCTTGCACTTCTACCAACATTAATACATTCGGAACTTCTAGAATTTATACAATTTGAGTTCCTTTCAATTAGAAACCTATTACAATAGCTGAACTGAAACGTTTTAGCTTCTAAAAACTGACTACAATAATTTCATTTGACAGTTTTGGTATGGGAATCGATTACAATGATTGATCAATCAAAAGCGTTTCATGAACCAATGGTCAATTCTTCTAACTCTTCAGCCTCTATCTTCGCCATCTATCATGTTTTGGTCCTCTACCAATTCAGCCAATCTAATGACACCTAAGCATTATTTACTGGTTCCTAAAAAATTGCACTTTGTCCTGCCCAGCCGCACTATCTCCTTCCACTACAAGTCAAAAGGGATTTAATAGTCCATCATTTCCTTGATTAGTATCTCACGGTCAATGCAAGAGGCGTAAGTCATGGTTGGTGGACTGATCTTCAATGTCTTGAACTAATTCAAGATCTCAAAATTTGTGGTCAAATACTCCACCAGGTTTGTGTTGATATTGAGAGGGGGGTGAATCAGTATCAAGTACAATTTAAAACC
>SNQJ01S0071973.1:22227-32350 GCA_010110895.2 Picea sitchensis | reverse complement strand
ACCCTAAAGTAACCAAAATCTTGAAAGTAGAATATTTAAACTACGCAATTAGAAAAAGCATCGCGCCTCATTTTGTTTGCAATTGTTAAAAGTTACCAAGCGCCAACTTCCAAGCGTAATAAACCCCAACGGTTGACTTCAAATAAATAGCCATGAGTTCACACTTTTGAATTTAAAGAGTTAGGTAAGCAAATCTCAAATTTCTTGATGCCGAATTGTAAACGGGCCTCCTTCCTAGTGGGAAGTTACGATAGTCACCTTTGTGCACCGTCCAAATTTCTTGTGAATTTTGACTTGCATAGTCCCTTTTGAATTTATTTCTCTAATAATCAAAAGGTATCAAATTACACCAATGTGAACTGAATTTTTATTAACCTAGATAGATGGTTTTGGTCATCGCCACCAAGTGAGACTATGGATATTCAAACCTTCTTTCAAGCAATTCCTTAAAATAAATTTTCTCATTTCATTTCGAATATTAATCCAACTAATAAAACTTGACTTGACGTTGTTGTGAATGCACAATGGTAGACTCTTTCCAATGGCAGACTCTTTCCAATGGCCTCCACGAAGGGGAGACCTAAAAGAGTAGGTTTGAACATCGAAGAAAGGTGAAAGAGGGCACCACGGTGGTCTAGATTGATGTCTCCAACCAAGTGGGCCTCCCTCATAATTTTGAGTAGGTATAACTTTTCAGAATGTACAAAGATGCAACTACCTTTTATCAACCCACATGCATAAGACATTAATGATGCTATTAGGAAGGACAATGTCATGAGGTCTTAGTGACACAATGTGGTGTCCCACTTAGCCCTCTTAGCCTAAAGAAGGTCTTAGTAACACAATGTGGTGTCCCACCTAGTCCTCTTATCCTTAGGATAGGTAGTCACAATATGAGCCTTTCACACCTAGTCCTCTTTAGTCCTCTTATCCTTAGGATAGGTAGTCACAATATGAGCCTTTCACACCTAGTCCTCTTATCCTTAGGATAGGTAGTCACAATATGAGCCTTTCAAATTATGGCGTTTAAAAGTCATAAACCCATAATACCAATTAAGCAAGCCATTTAGGGAGGGCCAAAATTAAATAAATGCATGCACATGTGTGATGCTTAAAATAAAATATAAATAAATAAGCATGGATTAACATAAATTCATGGTAACCATTTCAAGCATAATTGTATTTAGCATGTAAAATACATGGATTTCTATAGCAAAAATAGCATCAATGTTGCATATTCATAAACAATAATAGAACTCTTGTCTTTTAATAGAAGTTGGTCTAAGAAATTGGTTGTGTAGGAGTAATTTTCCAGTCAACCATAGGTATCCATTGAATACCACCCCCAAGTCAAGCTATGAGGCCACATGGACAAAGGAGACAACTCATAGTCTTTTATATCTCTCAACCCAACCCATTTGCTCTCATGTTCAATCAATATGTACATTATAGAGCACTTTAGGCATCCGATCAAACCATTAAACAACCATGACACTCTCTTCTACTACCCCACACAACACAAGGAATATCTTCCCTCTCTATGTGTAATTTTTCGTCATGGATATTCTTCCCTCTAGTGCTCTTTAGTGTGGTAGAAAGAGCACAATCTACTATATGATTTCTAGGAATTTCTTGCAAGAATAATACGTGGCTCTTAAGCATACAAAGAGTTCAAAATGCACAATGGATGTGTTGGCACTACAAGATAAACATGCTCATCGCACTTTTGGATATTGTAGAGATAATTAGTTGACAACCAACACTTGGCTACAAGAGTCGATTGAGACATCAACTGAGCATTTGACTGGTTGATCAAGTCAAATATGGTAGTTGACTGGTGCATAGGTCATGGTAGAATTCACTGATTATGCTACCTAACCCATCAAAGTGAAACATGTCTTCCTTGTTTCAGGGGGGTTAGTTACACTTTGGTAGTATATATAGATGGTCTTATAGATTGAACTACAATGTACTTTTGTATGTAAGCTTTTTTATTTCTTATGTCCCCTATTGTATGTTGAGATATGCTCACTTGTGAGTAAGTGTTGTATTGTGTCTTTACACATCACTTCTTTTTGGAATGTATAGCTTCGTGATCTATTAATTAACATGGTATCAAAGATATTGGTCTGAGATCTAGCTTGTTGTCTACAAATCTATTAGAGGTTGTTGGTTGTGTGCATTCCTAACGAGTTGGATCTCAATGTTACATTGGATTAGGATTTAGTCTTGAAGACCACATCGAGGTTTACATCTGTAGATCAAGATCATGAGTTCCAAGTAAGAACCTAGGTTCTGAATGACCACAATTATGGTGCGTGGGCACAATATATGGAGACATTGTTGAAGAGTAAGACACTTCAAAAATTCATGAAGGTTGTATTTCTATATCTGAAGAATGATCAATAGAAGTGTGTCACCAATGGAAAGAAGGATGAGGCTATAAGAGTTATAATGACCTACATATATAGATAGATTCACTTTCATACGAATGGGATCGATTTTCCTAATCAAGTTTGGAAGAAGTTGAAGACCCAATTTGATAAGACTAATAAAAGTTAGGTTATGCATATTGAGAAAGAGTTGATCTCTTTTGATTGTCTATCTTTTAATGAAATTGAAGATTATTTGGCTCATATGATGATCCAAATTTAGGAGCAGAACGAACTGATTAACAAACTGAATACAATAAACACAAAGATATGAAGAACAACACAGATATCCAAAACAATATCTTCTATTGAATAATGAAATAGGATGAAACTGTAAAACTGAAAATACTTGCTCGAATGGTGGTAGCTATCTCTGAGAAGAGATTTGGCTGCTATGCGCATCTGTTGAGCAAAATGAATTACAATTAGGCTCCAGAGGCCTTTTTGATATTACTCATGAATGCCAAAACCCTAGACATCCAAAAACCTAACCCTAGAAGGTGAAACACGAAAAGTCATGTGGGCCCCTATGGTAAGTTGGTACCTCAACTTCCTGGGGTTGTAACTTTTTTATACGAGCTCCATTTTAGGCATGTGATAGTCCGTTGGAAAGGTCTTCCAGAGGAATACACATTCCGCCATCAAAATCTGACTCTGTCTACAGTTTGACTGTGTCGAGCCAAAACAACAATGTTTAGGACCCAAAACGACCCTGGAAGTACAACAAGATATGCTGACATGAAAAGATACAAAATAAGCCAGTTGGATTAGGTGATAGGCCACCAGTATCCATCTGGAGGATGTGTGGGGATTAAGACAACCCTATAAGTGTAGAACCCACAATTACAAAGAAGTACAGAAGAACGTGCTGAACAAAAACATACAAGCGGAGCCAGTTGGAATAGGTGGGTGGCCACCAATATCCACCTGCATCAATTCTCCCCCCTTAGGAAGCAATGGTCTCTGTTGTGTTGAGTTCCCCCATCAAGTGAGGAAACTTATACTGGATTTGGCCCCAGGTGAGCCACTTTCCTTGGTGTACAAGTTGCTCTTCCTTGACAACCCGATAAAGATGGATCTTCTGTTGGCAAGTGCCCTTGACCTTTGTGTCCATTATCTGATTAGTGGATGCTTGTTCCATGTAGTTAGGGTTGAGCTCTGTTGGTGTCAGTTGTTCTGCAATCTCGGAGGTGTCCAATAATGGTGGAAAATAGGGTTGAAAGAGGTCCACACTGAACACTGGATGCATGCCAAGGAAGGATGGAGTGTTGAGCTCAAAAGCATTGCTACCCACAACCTTTGTGACAGTGTATGGCTCATAGCAAAGTGGGCGAAGCTTCTGATGGGCCCCTGTGAGATGCTCCTTCTGCAAATGTAACCAAAATTTGTCACCAACCTGAAATTGGTGTGGTACCCTGTGTAGATCATGGCACTGCTTGTACTTCACATTGGATTTTTGCAAAATCTCCTAGACCCATTGATAGATGTGTTGAATCCACTCAATGAATCTGGTGGCGTTATTGATCATAGACTGATCATGGGAAGAGTCAGTTTGTGTGGTGGCAAGATGAAGTGCAACATCAATGGGTCCCAAGGGTTGGAATCCCAGACCCACCTGAAATGGGCTATGGCCGGTGGAGCTATGGAGATCCCTGTTGTAACTGTGTTGAACATAGGGGAGACTCTTGTCCCATGTATGTGGATTCTTAGAATTATACATGCACATGATGTGCACAATCATCCGATTGACAACCTCTGTTTGGACATCAATTTNCTTAGGAAGCAATGGTCTCTGTTGTGTTGAGTTCCCCCATCAAGTGAGGAAACTTATACTGGATTTGGCCCCAGGTGAGCCACTTTCCTTGGTGTACAAGTTGCTCTTCCTTGACAACCCGATAAAGATGGATCTTCTGTTGGAAAGTGCCCTTGACCTTTGTGTCCACTATCTGATTAGTGGATGCTTGTTCCATGTAGTTAGGGTTGAGCTCTGTTGGTGTCAGTTGTTCTGCAATCTCGGAGGTGTCCAATAATGGTGGAAAATAGGGTTGAAAGAGGTCCACCCTGAACACTGGATGCATGCCAAGGAAGGATGGAGTGTTGAGCTCAAAAGCATTGCTACCCACAACCTTTGTGACAGTGTATGGCTCATAGCAAAGTGGGCGAAGCTTCTGATGGGGCCCTGTGAGATGCTCCTTCTGCAAATGTAACCAAAATTTGTCGCCAACCTGAAATTGGTGTGGTACCCTGTGTAGATCATGGCACTGCTTGTACTTCACATTGGATTTTTGCAAAATCTCCTAGACCCATTGACAGATGTGTTGAATCCACTCAATGAATCTGGTGGCGTTATTGATCATAGACTGATCATGGGAAGAGTTAGTTTGTGTGGTGGCAAGATGAAGTGCAACATCAATGGGTCCCAAGGGTTGGAATCCCAGACCCACCTGAAATGGGCTGTCGCCGGTGGAGCTATGGAGATCCCTGTTGTAACTGTGTTGAACATAGGGGAGACTCTTGTCCCATGTATGTGGATTCTTAGAATTATACATGCACATGATGTGCACAATCATCCGATTGACAACCTCTGTTTGGATGTCAATTTGGGGGTGGAAAGCAATGGATTTCGTGAGCTTGGTGTCCAACAATAACCATAGACTCGACCAAAATGTGTTGAGGAACTTGCTTTCCCGGTCGGAGATGATGGTTTGTGGTATCCCAAAGTGGACCGACACTCATTCGAAGAAGAACTTGGAAGTATCTGCTGATGTGATATTCTTCTTGCAGGTTGTGAGGATGGCCATATTCGAAAATCGATCAACGACCACAAATACACGGTCATTTCCTTGCTTGGTGGACAACAGGCCAGACAAGTAATCCATTGACATGGATTCCCAAGGCTTCTCGGGAATAGTAAGAGGGGTGTATAATCCTTGCTTCTTGATGGTTGGCTTGGAAATGAGAGAGGTAGTGCAATATCTGATATACTTGCTGATGTCTTGTCGAAGTTTTGGCCAATAAAAATGTTTCTGAAGAACGCCAATAGTTTTCTCCACGCCAAAATGTCCTGTCACCCGACTGTAGTGGGCTTCCGAAATCAGCTTTGCATTCTCACTTTTAGGAACACAGAGATGGCCCAGGTGGCATCAGAGTCCATAATGAATGTGAAAATATGTGACAGTCGTGTTTGTACCCAAGAGCTGATAGGTGGTGGTGAAGTTCATATATTGTTGATAAAGTTGGGGCCACTCAGATGCTTCATGTCCACAAGAATGGAGGATAGTGGTGAGTGCAACCATAGGAGGCCGATTGAGACAGTCAACGACACGATTTGAGATACATATCTTATACTTGATGTTGAGATGGAACTGTTGCAGGTAGGTGGACCACTTCTGATGCTGGTCGTTCTGTAATTTCACCTGTGTCTGTATGAATTGTAGAGGCTTGTGATCAATGTCTATGATCGTCTCCTTTCCCATAATGTAATGTTTCCATTGACGACAGGCTTGTATAATGGAATACATTTCCTTGTCATAGGTGGGGTATTTTTGGATAGTATCTGAGAGTGTCTCACTATGGTATGCCATCGGATGACGATGATGAGTGAGAATTGCGCCCACAACATAGTCAGTTGTATCAGTCTCAATCTCAAACGGTTGCTACAGATCGGGCAAGGAGAGTATTGGATCCGAGCATAAGCGATGCTTCAGATCATCAAATTCTCATTGTTGTTCCTTCCCCCACACAAAATTGGCCCTACCACCGCCATTGGTCACCTGGCTGAGGGCCCATGCAATATGGAGAATCCCAAAATGAACCATCAGTAGAAGTTGGCTAGTCCCAAGAAGCTATGAATCTCGGTCAGTGTGATCGGGGATGTCCAGTCATGGATGACTTGGATATTAGCTGGATCAACATGTACCCCATGCTCATTAACAATGTATCCCAAGTATTGGACCCTGTTCATGCCAAAAAAACATTTTTCCAAGTTGGCATATAGCTTGTGCTGCCACAGAGTGCTCAAAACCTGTTGAATATGTTGCATGTGCTCCTCCCACATTTTGCTGAAGATGAGGATGTCATCCAAATATACCACCACAAAGGATTTGGTGAAGGGTCTTAATACATCATCCATCAACCTCATGAAAGTGGCTGCTGCATTTGTTAATCCAAAGGGCATGACTAGCCATTCGAAGAGACCTTCTTTATATTTGAAGGTTGTCTTCCATACATCAATTGGTTTGATGGGAACCTGGTGGTAGATAGATGATGCAGGAGCATCGTCAACAAATCCCATGTGGAGGGAAAACTCATTGCCATAACACGCCTTTTTAAATTAATCAAAATCTAAAAGATGGCGTTTATTCTGCAGATTCATTTTGAACGAATGATTGAAGAAGAGAGAAACGCTTGGAAACTAAATGATTGAGAGAGGTCTGGGAGTTTCAATCTCAGTATTGAATGTAATGGATCTTGAGTAGTTGTTAGTTGTTACTTCGATAGGAGAGGTAGTCAGAGAGAACCCTAGGAACCTTCCTGTATATGTAGATGCATGGCATGCCCAAATGAGGCTATTGGAGGATTATTGTCATTGAATAGGAAGTAGAATAGTTTGTTTTGAGAGAGCTGAGACTCTGTTACAGTCTAGCCTACACATATTGTAATCGAACATTCATCTTAATAGAAAGGAAGCAGTGTTTCCTGCATATGAACTTTTTGTGTGTTTATGTATTTTCATTCATTGTTATGCTTTTATATGTCGTTCATGTTTTGAATGTATGAACTGGTGAAGAATTGAATAAGTTTCAATTGCTTCTCTTCTTTGAGTTTTCAAGTGCAAGGAGTGCATTGAAAGAGGTGAATTAACCTCAGAGAAGCTTAGGAGAGGTAGCATTGATATTCATCAGCAGAAGTGCAAAGAGTGCATAGGAACAAATCTATGTTGAGTTCAGAGAGAGACAGAGTTATAGAACACTCTGTAAAGAGGAGCTCTGCAAGGTGTGCATCAAGCAAGAGGAACGTCAAGAGGGAAAGAAAAATTTCTTTTCAAGAAATCCTTCAGATATGAGTTTGACGAAATCCCAGAAATGTAAGGAGTGGGTGGGAAATCAAAATCCTCCAAGGATCAAGATTAGAAGGGATAATGATTTTCATAAGTGCATAAGAGACCCAATAGAAGGACTCGAAGGAGGAGCAAAGGTCAAAGCCTTTGAATACTTAGAAAATATTCCAAGTCAGAAGAAGTCAGAATATCAAGAGAGAGGGAAACAGTGGCCGTTGGATCATAGTGCAGAAGATTGTTCATTGCGTAAGAAAGGAAAAGTTTGATATTTGAGAGTTCTGAAGTCCATAATTCTGAAATGACCCTAGCTGTCAATCTGGGAGAGGGAGATCCGAACTGTTGGAGGTAGATATTGGTCATCCATTTAGGACCACTATCAATATCATGAGATCAACGGTCACCTCACATTGCGAGGATAGAAGGTGCTTGAGCTTTACGAAGTCGAGGGAAGGCCGCAATTCAAACCACGGTTTTGGAGAAAGGATGCGTGGAGGCTCAAGATGAATTGCGGGGTGAAAGGTAATTTGGTCTCAAATCACCTTCGAGCATGCCTGCAATTGCATGTTTGTGTGAGGTCATCGCCCAAGGTCACCTATAAGGAGGAGCCAAGGAAAAGGGGAGAGTGGACTTGCTAAAGTCCCAAAGTCCCGAAGTAATTTGGGACCATCCGATCGTCCGAAGTAAATATCAAGCGTCAGATCGTTCGAAGTAGATATGAACCGTTAGATCTTAATAATAGGTGGCATGAATATGTGGATCCCAGGTGAAGACCCAAAGTAAACGTCAATTGTCTGATCTAGAGGGTAGGTGGTATAAATCTGTGGACTCTGGGTAAATACCCGAAGTAAATATGAACCATCCGATTCGGGAGAGTTAGATATGAATTGTGGGTATGAAAGAGAGAGATCTCAACCATCAGTCCAGAAGAACTGTCAAGATCGTAAGATTGATGGTCACGCTCGATCGCGGGGCCAGAAAGTGACCGAACGTTAAAATTTTGAAGGCGGGACGCAATCGAAACCACAGTATCGGTTAAGAGGTACGTGGCAACTGGAGGTAAATTGTGGTGAGAAAAGCGGTTGATCCCAAACCACTCTTGGGTGTGCCCGCAATCGTGATTTTATGCAAGGACCTAGCCCGAGGTCACATGCAGTAAGGGGATAACTAGAAAAGAGCTAGTACCTGAAACCTGAGAGTTTAGCAGTTGCGAAAATAGGTCGCGGGTGCCATAGAACCTCCACCAAAGGACTAGGAGGACCTATGTTAATTTGCAAATGAGACCATTACGGTCTCAAAGAAAAAATTTAGTTCGGAATTGAAGATCCTATATCGGTAGGTCGCGCAGCCTCGACGAGAGAAGGGGGGGGGGTCTGCATCAAGTGGTATCAGAGATCAGATTTTTAATTTTTGTAGCAGAGAGTAGATAAATAAAATACTATGATACCATCAAGTGGTATCAGAGCTGAATTTTTTCTTGTAGACAACAGGCAAAAGAGGAAAAGAGATGAAGGAGATAGTTTGATATCATCAAGAGGTATCAACATTGGTTTTTCCATAGATTTCAGATGAAGGAGATAGAAAAGACATTCTGACTACACCAAGTAGTATCAAGAACTGAATTGTGTCTGTAGATTGTAGGCAAAGGTGAAAAGGTGAATATAGATAATTTGATGACATCAAATGGTATTAGAAGCTGAAGCTCACATGTAGACAAAAGGTGAAGGGGGAGACAGATTACCGATGCTCTGTAAATAATGTTGTAAGGGGTGCAACAAATGGTAGATAGCCAGGAGGGATGAAGATAGAAAATATGGCTACTGAAGTCCATGAGTGTGGTCGAAGAGGAGACCACCAACATAAGAGTAAATAAGAAATTGACAAGGAGATCATTGAGATAAGAGCAATAATGGAACAGTTGACATTGAAGATGTAGCGGGAGACAAAGGTACACTAGAGGTACGAATGGCCTCTAAACAAGTAGGTAAAATGGCATGTTCAAAATTTGTTGGCTAGAAAACAACAACAAGAGTTGAGGAAGTGGTTGAGGCATGCTGGAACCCTCACTGACAGAGAGGAGGAATTGATTCACATCTGTGAACCAAAAATTGGGATACACCTCAGTGATGAGGAGGAGTTGAGATCAGATAAAGATCTCATAAACTGCCAGGAGAGCAGAGATGGATTTTCATATTGCTAGGTGGGCAATGAAATGAGATCATTGGAGGATCTCATATACTGTTAGGAGGACATTAGTGGAAATTCATATTTCTGGGTGGGCAATGATATGAGATTAGTAGGAGATCTCATAAAATTCCAGGAGGGCAGAAATGGAATTTCAAGTTGCTAGGTGGGCAATAGAAAGAGATCAATGGAAGGTCTCATATACTGCCAGAGGAGCAGTGTTGAAAGTTCAAATTTCCAGGTGGGAAATGAGATGGGATCGGTTGATCTCATAGACTTCCAGGTGGGCAGAGAGAAAATCCCAAGTTGTTAGGTGGGAAAGGGAAAAGAGATGAACTCAATTGAGAGTTCATATCAGCAAGGAGTTCTGATGGAAGAAGATCATAGGTGTGTTCTGATCATTGGGGGAATTCAAATATTCCTGCCAAATAGTCCAACACAGGCTAATACA
>SNQJ01S0071970.1:38153-66118 GCA_010110895.2 Picea sitchensis | reverse complement strand
TGTATTGTCATTGAACCATCTTCCTTTCAGGAAGTAGTGCAAGATCCCACTTGGGTTGATGCAATGGTGGAGGGTAAACTTTTAATCATTGTTCTTTATGTTGATGATTTAATACTGACTAGTGATGAGCAACTGATACACTCATGCAAGGAGGACCTTGCAAAGGAATTCGAGATGAAGGATATAGGCCTCCTTCATTATTTTCTTGGATTGGAAATATGGCAGCGAGATGGTGAACTTTGTGTGTCTCAAGGAAAGTATGCAAGGGAGACACTGGGTAAGTTTCACATGGAGGGCTGCAAACCCATGGATACTCTTCTTCCAGGAAATTGGAGGAAAGAGGATGCTACTTCTGGAGAGGTAGTGGATGCTATTGTCTATCGACAGTTAGTGGGTTCACTAATGTATCTTTGAACATGATATCAAACATTTTCTATGTGGTTAACCAGCTGAGTCAAGCGATGGTTAGTCCTACCAAAATCTTTTGCAAGGCGGGTAAGCATGTATTGAGATACCTGAGGGGAACATCTGAGTATGGTTTATGGTACATACAGATGGATGAGGTGAATTTGCATGGCTTCACGGATGCATATTGGGCAGGCAACCCAACGGACAAAAAGAGCACATCAGGGGGGATCTTAAGTATCAGATCTAGAGTTGTTTCTTGGTACAACAGGAAGCAGAGATCCATGGCACTCAGTTCAACGAACGCAGAATACATGGCAAAGAGTCAAGCTACATGTGAGGCTATCTGGATGAGAAAGATCTTGGTTGGTTTGTTTGGTTCTCATTTAGATCCAACAATGATTCATTGTGATAATGATAGTTCTATTAAACTCTCAATTAATCATGTTCTTCATGATAGATCTAAGCATATAGATATCCATTATCATCATATCAGAGATTGTGTGCAACAAAAAATCATGTTTCTTCAGTACATTCCTATGGAAGATCAAGATACAGACATTCTGACGAAGGTGCTCACGAGGAGCAAATTCGAATACCATAGAGACAGGATTGGGGTGAAGGATAATCCCTTTCTTGTTGAGAGGGAGTGTTGAGATTCAACAAGAGGATCCTATTGAAAATTATGCACCTACACAAGGATGGAGCCTCAGGCTATTTTTAGGTGGAAGTATATTTTTAGATGATGAGAAAATTATATTTATAGATGGTGAGCGAATTCTATTTATAGATGTATGTCGACTATTATTATCCCTTAATAATAGTTGGACAATAAATATTAATCTATTCTCAATGAGCACTTGGAAATAGTTAACTGAAGTGGAAAATCAGTTAGCTATATAAAATTCGAGTTCAAAGGTTGATTGATGGGACATACAAATTGAATTAGTTGTAACTAAGTGATTAGAAGTTGTAACAGAGTTATATGTGTAGTTATGTGAGTTGTAAAGTGGTTTAACTCAATCATGTTAGCTAAGCTCAATTGTACTAGATGTAAGCGAACTTACATTGGTGAGAGATGGGTTAGTGGTATTAATTAATTCTGATGATTGATCTCACAGGCGAAGATTTACCACTAGTAACCATGAGATCAGTGGAGCCAGTTGAGATAATAGGTGAAAGGGGACGGTTATTCTCGGTTGTGACTTTAGTGGGTGCACTCTTGCAACCACACACACACGTCGATGTGCCATGAGAATGTACAACATAGAACTAGAAGAGATTCATTCATTCTGGGATTTCCATGGCAGGGGATTACTTACGGAAGGCGGAGCTCTTTGGAAGGCATTAAATTGTACAATGCACATTTACCAATTTTTGTATGGCAATTAGAGGCAATTGTATATTTAATGTGAGAGCTCTTGGAGTTGAGTTTTGTATGAGATTGTTTCGCAGTTATGATATACATAATATATGATAATTAAGGGTTTTACCTTTATGATTTCCTTGTAAAACATATGTGTTATGTGTAATTGATCTCTCTTCTTGATATTGCAATTGGCGATAGTATTTTAAATTCTGCAAGAATATTTGTAGAAACGATTCAGTATTTAACAATGGCATATGGTGTTAGATCACGAGAATCCATGCAATATATGGGGTTATCAACAATATATTTTCCTTTTGGATCATATCAAAAGGAAAATGTAAAAGCTAAATGTTATGCACTCTATAAAGAGAAGTAATTAAATATTTCTATATGTTTGTATACCTTTTCAAATCTTACATTGGATGGTAAATATCTCAAATGTATAGCGTTAATTGCTTTTATTTGAGATACATATTAAGAATATGATTTACTACTAAAACATCTCATCATAAAAATGAGATTTTAACATATTAAAATGTAAGTGGTCAACCAAAATATCTCATCATGAAAAGAAGATACTAATGTATTAAAATGTAAGTGATCAACATCAAACATGTAAACCAATGAACATTAAATAGGACTAGTACAAAGAGCACTCAAGCATCCTTTTTAAATTGTTGATTACAATAGAGGGAAATTCATATATCAAGTGATTGGCCCTTGGGGTAACTATTCCTTGTGTTATCATATACAACACTGATTTCATTTACAATATGTTTTACATCTTCATTAGTGGCTCTTTGTTTTAGTATGATAATTTCTCTACATTCACTTATAGGAACATGGTAAATATATTCTAATGTTACATTAGAATATGAATGGATCATTATTGCATATATGTTTAGCATAGTGTTGTTAATGGAGTAATGATTCTAGTGTCCACGATGTGAAGTGTATGTGTTATAGTTACCTAAATGTGTGTATGTGAACAATAAGAAATGCATGATAAATAAGAAAAAAAATTATAGTTGAATAGGTCATATTTAGAATCTCATAATAGTTGCTAAAACTTCAAAGTATCACCATTTATTATTTTCTATTTTAGTTTGTAGGGTCTAGTTTTTGTTAAGCCCTAAATAGTAGCTCCTTAATTGTGGTATATTACATTAGTAATATTATTTTATTTATGTCGGTTTAGTCCATTAGTTGTAATTATTCCTCCTAGTCTCTAACTTATATACCAAGGGAGACATTTATTCATTCGGAATCATCTTGTAATTGAACATTTATGTGGGCATAAGGAGGTTGCCCTCGAAGAGGATTATTATCCTGAATTTCTCTCTTTTTCAAGGGCGTTGAGTACTTATCTCTTTTATGCTATATTGATATTGGTTCCTAACACTTGGTATCGAGGCTCAAGATCTTGGGGTTCCATTTGGCTACATCGAGACACCTTGTAATTTTCATGTTTTTCTAGCGATTGGAAGGAACAACTTGGGTATTTAGTATATAGATCAAGGTATGTTAGGTTAATATTTCATCTCCTGAGGCATTATTCTTTCGTAGATACAGCCTGTACTAGATAGGGTTTTGGAATCATCTGAATTGAGTCATTCTGAGGGTACCGATATAATTTTTTTTTATGCGTTTGGGATGTCAGGAGTCTATTCACAAAAAGGTATATTAAGGTATACATTAGTAACAATTTCATCTTTCCCTAATACACATTTGTAGATACACTCTGTAAATCATAGGGTATTTGACCCCAGCCTCAAATAGTTGTTCCAGGTAAAACTATCATAAGTTCTTCCTAGAGTATCAAATTAAGTGAGACCAGTTGCATTGGATAGTGGACAAAACTTAATAGTTCTGGTACATGTTTTAGAATTTTATATATTTATTTTGTGCGGGGCACCATATACAAGTGAGATCTCCTAGAAGGAAAAAAATCAACCCAAGTTGTGGGGAAGTTATGTTAAATTCCGTAGCATCCAATTTTTGATGGAACCAATGGCATTTGTAGAGAAGAATATATAAAAAATAAAAATTCATACTTAGAAGGGCCCCAAATTTTGGAGATACAATAAAGAGTATTCTGGTAGAGACCACCTCAAAATCAAGGTTTTAAAAGTGATACTTAGCCAACAATACCAAAAAAAGGGAATTCCTACACCAAATAAGCCTCAGAAGACGATAAAAAGATTAATTACAAGAGATGGAAGATAAGTTGGAGGCAAAGATGGATGGTTTAAAGGGAGATCATGGAAGGAATAAAAAGAAAAATTTTTGTAATAGAGGGACACCTGAAAGTGAAAATGTATCCCATGCAATTCATGGTAAGGACACAAGGAAAATGAATCAAGAATGGAAAGCTCCAACTTTAGGTTGAAGACCAACCAAGTTCCTAAGATCGATATGAGGGAGGTTTGATGGCAAGGACCCTATCAAATGGATACTTAGGATGGAGCAATTCTTTGGTCTGCATAATGTGCCCTAGGCACAAAATGTATGAATTGCTACTTTATAGCGGTAATCAATTTTGTATGGTATCGATGGATTTATTCTTGCAAATCCTCGTCCACTTAGGCAGTTTTCACGGAGAAGTAATGCTTACACTATGAGGATACAGAGGCGGTACCTTCTTTATGAGTTAGTAAAATCTAAGAAAAAGGTTCAGTTCTGAGAGCATTGAACTTTAAAGATTGAATATAAAGGAGTACTTGGATATTCAGGATGACATGATTGATGTATTGGTAGGGAACTTTAAAAGATAAAATTCAACATAGGGTTCACCTTTGGGAACCCAAATCGATGGAGAATGCATTTAGGTGGCAGGAAATGTTGAAAGTAAAAATATAGCTATAGCTACTAGAAGGAACAATCCTAAAATCTATAGAGAGAGTAATGCTTCTTCTTCCAAAACAAATCAACCTACAACAATGTCACCTCAACAATTGGAGGAAATAGAAGCAAAAGGTTTGCTTTAATTGTGACAACAAGTATAGTAGGGACATAGAATTGTGGTGAGAAGAAATGATTCTACATAGATTGTAGAGGGAGAGAAGAACAATAACAAGAACAAGAACCATCTCAATATGAAAATGTGGAATTTCATCGAAGGGGACGAGTATACGATGATAGAGTGTAATGCATTGGCTGGAATTAGCACTCTTCAAACCTTGAATATCGAATGATATATCAAAAATAAAAAAGGGAATGAAGGATTCTGATTATGGGTAGTACTCATAATTCCATTCAATATAAATTATCCAAAGCTCTCAATTTCTTTGTGTATCAAGCACTAGAGTTTCAAGTCCATAATTACCCAGGATGGAAGAACTATCAATTGCTTAGGAAAATGCAATAAGATCAAAATCTTACTATGGGGGAATATGTAATGAATAGTCCAATGATTGCTATACCCATTGGTGGTGCTGATTTTTTACAGAATCCAATGGTTACAATCATTAGGAACAATGGCTTTTTAATTTTTAAAGGAACTTTTTCGAGAATTTTCATTTGGAAAAGAAATTGAGTTAAGAGGTAAAACAGGGAAACCCGGTAAGGTGACAAGATCTAATGGCATGAAAGAATTATTTAAAAAGGGGAGTCAGATTATTTATTACAACTATGCTCATAGATGTTCAAACATCTAAAGCCATCTATTCCTCTAGATCTCCAAGGGGATGTTGATAAGCATTCAAAGTATTTGAAGATATTCCCAAAGGTCTTCCACCCACTTTCGAGAAATTCCTTGATCATGATATTCCACTTAATTCCTAGGGTGTTCCTCCTAACATTAGGATTTACAGATACCCTTATGCCCATAGAGTGAAATTGAGCACATGGTTGGAAAAATGTTAGAAATTTTGGCATTATTCCGACCTAGACAAAGTCTTACTGCAGGGGTGGTAATTGTATTCAAGAAAGATGGCTCGTGGTGTATGTGTCCAGATTATAGAGAGATCCAACAAGATCACTATTAAAGATAGGATAGCACTCTCCCCTTATCGATGGATTGTGCTTTACTTTGTGCTGCAGGCTTGAGGAACCTTCCGCAAAACCTCAAATCCTCCAGAGTGTTGAACCGGTGAACTCGCGAAGTTTTTTTATCGATGGTCCACCTATCCTTGTATATGAACAATATAGATCTACTCAGAAGCCTTGAATATGAGAATTCTCATTAAACAAACTTTCCCTTAATTTCCTCAGGAGTTAAAATCTCAAACTTTGAGATCTTTTTTGACACTGATAGCTCTTTAATAATGGATATAATCCAGTATAGGCTGCATGGCTTCAGGGTTACCGCCGCATCCCATTGGTGGTGTGGAACTTTGAAACAGTGGATAGGTTGCGTATTACCAAGGTGATTGTTGATTGCTGTGGGATTAGACTTAGAAGAATTATGCGCTCTAACAGGTAGTTTACTCAAAAATATGAATACATGATATAGAAGGGACTTCAGGAGGTTATCACCACTACTTCCCATGTCGGCCTAGGAAAGATCTGATTTCCCTCCTCAAGCGAAATTATAGATCCCATGACCTTTAAGATGATGGTTCTTCCTCTAAAGGATTCTATTCGCTATCCCTACTGAGATTTTCTCACTTAGAGTGATTTGGGCCTTTGAAGCGTACCACTTCTTTGAAATCTTAGAAGAGTTTTGGAGCTCCCTCTTGGCCCTCCACTTGCACTTTCCTTTGTGAGATTCTTTTCAACACTTGACTTAAGTGTTATTACACTTCTTGCATGGGTGTTCTCAAGATTTTATACTAGGATGAGTATACTTGCACTCCTTTCACTCGCTCTACGAAATTTCACTCTACCTCTCTTAAGATATTGAGTTTGAAAATGGCTCTGCCTTCACACTCCTTATATGGCAAAATGGCTCTGCCTTCACACTCCTTATATGGCACTATGTAGTCCTTGCACCAGTATTTCAGAAGAGAAACAATTGAAACTTACAAAACATCAGAAGTTCATTCACTTAACCATAAAATGCACACAGGACATATACAACACAGAAAGTATATAACACAACATTACCCATTTGACTCATAGATAAGAAAACTCAGGCATTTGAAGTAAAAATCCTTTTATTATATTCCTTCAGCAAAACATTTACAAAGGGTTCTTCCAACTCTCATCTTCTCTTCTTCAACAAAATAGCAAATAAACTTTAGCAACAAATAAAAACTCTCTACATCCTCTTCTGGGCATAGATTACATACATGTATACACGAGTGTCTTCTCAATCCTTCCCTCCATCCTATCTTAGTGCTATCATATCACAATTAAAACATTCTCCTACTAAGCCTTATTACAATAAATTGAATTTACAACCCAAATACGAGTCGATTCTCAATATCTGTACAATCCTACAACTAATTAATATAATTACAATCTTTCACGATCTCATACAATGGTTCAAGCCTCCAAACATTAAAGGTTATTTAGTTACAATACTTTCAAAATGGTAAAATGACGTGCTCTCCTTGGGATCCAAAACAATTTGAATGTGCGTGCTGGATGTTGATATATCCTCCACTTGCCTCACTGAATGTTGATGATGATGCTCCTGCATCATACTCCTCTCGATAAAAATATTCATGGACTCCTTTCCATGAGCTCCTATACTATCTTTCCATGCTTCTAGATATTAGTATCAGTTATCCAACTAGAATCTTCTACTGGATGATCCTTCCACTTAACTAGATACTCATAGTAGACTTTCCTTCTGGCCTTCTTAGAAATTCTATGATCTAAAATATTCTCTATTTGTGGATTCTCTGCTATGGGAATCTATTGCTTCCACTGAATCTCCTCCTAACCATATGTCCCTTCTGTATCATCCATCTTGTAAGGGTACAAGTCTACTACATTTAATATTGGTGATATTCCAATGTCCTCTAGAAATTCAATATGACAAGAATTTGCAAAAAATATTCTGAGGATCTTACATGGTCCTATATTTTTCATCTTCAACTTGTTATATTTCCCTTTTGGAAATCTCTCTTTCCTCGGGTGTGATAAGAACTGATCTCCAACTTCAAAATTTACCTCTCTTCTTCTCTGGTCTACTCTTCTCTTGTATTTCTGACCATTATCCTGTAGTTGTCCCTTGATCTGATCGTGCAACTTCTGCATCTCTATAGAAAAATCCTCTGCTCCTGTGCTTAGGAATTCATCTCGTCCGAAATATATTATCTCTGAAATTCCTCTCGAGTGCATTTTGTATACTATCTAGAATGGGCTCTTACCAATACTCTTATTCGGTGAGTCATTATATGCAAACTCTGCTTGGGGAAGAATTTGATTCCACTGACTGTTTTGTTCAGTGACCAAACTTCTTAACAGGTTCCCTAAACTTCGATTTACCACCTCAATATTTCCATCCATTTGAGTATGGTATCTTGAACTGAAAGACAAACTTGTCCCTAGCTTCTTCCACAAATTCCTCCAAAATTTTCCCACAAATTTAGTATCTCTATCTGAAACTATACTCCTTGGAAATCCATGCAATCTCACAATTTCCTTGAAAAACAAATCAACTATGTGAGTAGCATCGTTGGTTTTGTGACATAGTATGAAATATGCCATGTTCGGAAAATTTTCAAACACCACAAAGATTGAATCATTTCTCCTCTGGGTTCTTGGAAATACCAGAACAAATTCCATTCTTATAACATCTCATGACCTTTCTGGAATAGGTGATGGTTGATAGAATCTAGTGTTCTGTTGCTTTCCTTTAGAATACTGGCAGATTCTGCATCTGCCTACAAATTTCTTCACATTGGAACTCATACCTGGCCAATAATACAAAGAACTCAATTGCGCATACATATTATCATGGCCAAAGTGTCCAACCAATCCTCCACTATGCTTCTCCTTCAACAAGTTGTCTCTCATTGATCATTTCGGGATGCACAATTGGCATACCTTAAACAACAATCCATATTGGATCAGATACTCCATCCACTAATTTATTTCCCTTGGAAAAGGGTTCTCACATGCTTCATAATCTTCTTTAAAATCTGGATCTTCTTGATACATCTCCTTGAGGTGTTCAAATCCTAAAGTCTCCACTTGAAATTCCCGCAAGATAAAACATATTCTGGTCAAATCATCCGCAACTTTGTTATCGCTTCCACTAATATGATTAATAACAAAAGTAAAATTCGGCATGAACTCTACCCATTTGGCATGTCGTTGGTTCAACTTCTCTTGTCTAGTTATAAACTACAAAGCTTGATTTTCAATACATAAAACAAACTCTTTGGGAATAAGATAAGGTCGCCATTTTTTCAAATCTTGGATTATAGCATAAAACTCCTTGTCATATGTGGAATAATTTCTCTTAAAATCATTCAGCTTCTCACTAAAATAAGTAATAGGATTATTGTCTAAACTTAAAACTACGCCAATGACCACTCCACTAGCATCACATTTAACTTGAAAAGTCTTCCTAAAATCCGGCACAACTAGCATAGGTTGTTTTGTTATCTTTTCTTTTAACACTCTAAATCCCTTCTCAACTTCTTCTGTCCAATTAAAATATTTATGGTCTTTCTCTATGGCGTCCAGTATAGGTGCACAAATACTGTTGAAATTACTGAATAATTTCTTGTAAAAAATCACCAATCCATGAAAACGTCTTACCTCAAACACACTTCTTGGAGAAGCCCAATCTTTTATTTCCCACACCTTCTATGGATCCATATTCAATTCATTTGAAGAGATTACGAACCCCAAATATATAAGTTATGTTTTCATAAAAGAACATTTACTCAAATTCACTAACAACTTCTCCTACTGAAACCTCCTTAACACCATCTTCAAGTGTCTCAAATTCTCTTCTTTAGTCTTACTGAAGATTAAGATATCATCTAATACACAATCACAAACATACCTATAAAATATTTGAGTACTTCATTCATCAACCTCATAAACGTGCTTGGGGATTTTTTTAAGCCAAATGACATAAAAATCCATTCATATAATCCTTCATTTGTCTTGAACGCTATCTTTCATTCATCTCCCTCTCTCATCCTTATCTGATGATAACCACTCTTCAAGTCTATCTTGGAAAAATAACTAGCTCCACTCAAGAAATCCATTAAATCATCCATTATGGGTAAAGGAAATATGTACCTGATGGTTATCTTATTGATGGCTCTATAATATATAGACATTCTCCAACCTCCATCCTTATTTGGATTCAAAAGAGTTGGTACTGCACACGGGCTCAAAATTTGTCTGATCAAACCTTTATCCAACAACTCTTGGACTTGATTCTTGACCGCTTCATTCTCTAGCATAGTTAATCTATATGCTTCTTTGTTTGGAAAACTTGATCCTGGAATAAGGTCAATATGATGATTGATACTCATGATGGGCGGTAAAGAGTGAGGTAACTCATCCACCACAATATCAACAAACTCATCCAATAACTCCTAGACTTCTACAGGTAAATCATTCATATAATTTCTCGTGAGGATGACTCTTAGCTTACCTACCATAGAAAACTGCATTTCCTATTCCTCCTTGACTTCTTTCAAGAGTTCTTTCCCACTCATGAGAACTATACTTGGACTAGCTTCCTCCTTGACTCCTTTATCTTCCATTGGAAATAACATATGATTACACCCATTCTTCTAAATTGTATAAGTGTTCTTTCTCCCATCATGTATGACATTCCTGTCATATTGCCACTATCTTCCCAACAAAACATGACAAACATCCATAGGTATGACATCACATAAAAATTCATCTCTATAACCACCTATTTTGAACTCAACTTTTCATTGTCGACTTACCATAACTTGATGTCCTTTCTGCAACCACAACACCTTGTACATATTCAGATGTGCAGTCGTCTCAAGCTTCAGTTTTTCCATTGTCTCCATGGATACCAAGTTATCATTACTTCCACTGTCTATGATCACCTTGCATACTCTATCGCTTTTTTTCCAGTAGTTCTGAACAAATTGTTCCTCTGGTCTGGTTCTTTTAACTCTTTCTCTGTATTTATGACAACTTTCCTCATAATAAGTGATCTTACTTCTTCTAATGCTTCTGAATTCATCTATGTCTCCACATTCCTCTTTTGTTCTTTAGAAATGTGAGCTTATCCACCTCCTTTATTCTTCCTCTCGGGACATTCCCAAGACGCTTGTACTGTTTTTCCATAGGCGTAACACTTCACCTCTCCTCCTCTACCTCTTCCTCTGCTTATGGGAAAATAATTTCTTCCACCATAGTGTCCTCCTCTAGAACTTCCTGCTCTCTCTGTCTAACTGTGTTATCTTCCAATTTCTACTCTGGGATTCTGGAACTTTTCTCTGACAATTCCTCTACCTCTGTTAGGACTCTTTCCTCTGTTCCATTGAATATGATTCCTTTCCAAATTTTGTTCTGCTTTCAAGGATACCTGATAAGCATCTTCCACTATTCCAAYTGTCATCATTCTAATCTCATCCTGGRTTTCATATCTCATGCCATTTATGTACCTGGAAAAWTTTTCTTTGTCATTTTACCTATGTCATGCTCTTATGTTCATCTTGTAAAACTCTTTGGTGTACTCTTTTACTGACAAACCTTTCTATCTCAGATTCTATAAATTCCTGAAAAAATTTATATGATAATATTTTGGTATGAATTTAGCCTTCCACTTAGCTACCATTTTATCCCAATTCTTAATTTTGGAGTTACCTTTGCATCTTCTCTCAACTTGAAATTCATCCCACCATAACGCTTTGTGTCCCTTCAACCTCGTCAAATCATGCTTCACCTTCTTCTCATCATCAATATACTAATAATAGAAGTACTTGTCTAAAGAACTTACCCAGTCAAGTAGTTCTTCCACATTCAAATTACCTTCATACATTGGGACCTCTATTTTTTCTCTCATTCCAACCTTGACAAAAACTCTCAACAATTGCTCCTCTGCTGCTTGTTCTCCTACAAATTTTTCTTCTTTGACATATTCACTCTCAACTTCACTAACATCTCCAGCATCAGGTTCTTTTATTTGTGTTGTCCCAATGGCATCCAACCTTGCATGAAGTTGTCCCATCTCTTCTCCCATGGTTGCATTAACCACTGGTATCTCTCTATGTATCCTTGGTGGAATGATTCCAAATTTTATTTCACACGGAGCTTAATTCATCCTTTGATACCATGTAATTCAAACCCCCAGTACCTCGTAGGGCTCGTGTGACCTCTCGATATAAGGATCATTCCTAGTAGGGATTTGAATTATCTCTCGAGCTCATGCTAAACCCCCGAAATCATATACCACAAGACTTATTTCTTTTTCCTATGCGCAAATAATTATTTGCGAGGGTCCTAATACTCCAACAAGTTCTTCCACATGACCTCAGGCCAAAATCCATGGGCTCGCTTTTAACTTAGCAAAGAATTCAGGACTTTAGATCTCTGGCTTCGGGATCTCCAACAACAACACACAACGTTCCTCCAGAACACTGAAATCGCAGACAATCCAACTACGGTAGACATCAATGGCTCTAATGTGTGCCAATATGTACGACTCAAAGGTATTTCAGGACTCTGTGCTCTGGAATTTTTACCTGCTTCAACATGAAAATACCCCAAACTCACAAAATTCGAACTCGTGAATCGTACGACCAACACTCACCTTAGATTGACGATTTACCTTTACTCCACACTCTGGGACTCGAAACCTTCCAGAAAACCACATCTCAAATCCTCTGGAGTGTCGAACTGAAGAAATCGTGAAGGGTTGTGATCGACGGTCCACCTGTCCTTGTAGATAGACGATGGATATATACTCCGGCCTTTCATCCTTCGAGAGTTCTCGACCCAAACAAAATTACACCCAATTTCTTCTGGAGTGCCAGATATTTGGACTCCAAGATCTGTTGACCCGTGGCTCTTTTCACCAATGACTAGGATCTGTTATGGGCTTTGGAACTTCAGGAGTTTTGCACACTTTCACTACCACACTTCCAAATCGTCGAATTCCCAGACTTCTTAACAACGTTGGATATTTGGACAAGTGTCCTCACAAATTGACGGTACAGATTCACTCTAGATCCCCTCACTTCAAGAAACTCCGTCACCTCCACAACACTTACTCAAAAATATTTGAGCACGCAAAGTTTGAATGACTTTAAGGGTTATCGCCCGCACTGCTTTCCCAGATATGACAACTAGGAAAGATTTCATTCCTCCTCGAGTCAGTCTCATCCAATCGACCTTGAAAATGAAAGCATTCTTCCTCCAAAGGATTTTTCTGGCTATCTCTCTTGAAATTTTATCACTCAGAGTGATTTGGGCATTCGAAACACGCCTTGTGCTTCTCTGAAATCTTGAATGTTTTTGGAAAATCCTCCTGCTCACTCCTTGCACTTGTCTTCCTTGAGATTCTTTCAACACTTGACTAAGTGTTGTCCTTGTGCACTCCTTGCACGGGTCTTCTCCAGGATTTTATACTCAGACGAGTATATGTGCACTCCTTTCACTCACTCTATGAAATTTCACTCTATCTCTCCTGAGATATTGAGTCTGAAAACGACTCTGCCTTCGCACTCCTTGGGTGGCATTGTGCACTCCTTGCACTAGTATTTCAGAAGAGAAACAATTGAAACTTACACAACATCACAAGTTCATTCACTTAACCATAAAATGCAGACATGACATATAAAACATAGAAAGCAAATAACACAACATTACCCAGTTGAATCATAGATAAGCAAACTCGGGCATTTGAAGTAAAATTTCTTCTATTATATTGCTTCAACAAAATATTTACAAAGGGTTCTTGCAACTCTCTGCTTCTCTTGTTCAGCAAAATAAAAAATAAACTTTAGAAGAAACTAACAATTATGAGCAACCTCTTTTGGGCATAGATTACATATATTTATACATGACTAGTTTCTTGAGCCTTCCCTCCATCCTATCTTAGTGCTATCATATCACAATTAAAACATCCTCCTACTAATCCTTATTACAATAAATGGCATTTACAACCGATATACGAGTCGATGCTCAATATATGTACAATCCTATAGCTAATTAAGTTAATTACTATGTTTTGCGATCTGATACAATGGTTCAAGCCTACAAACATTAAAGGTTTTTTAATTACAATACTTTCAAAATGGTAAAATGATGTGCTCTCCTTGGGATCCAAAAAAATTTGAATGCATGTGTTGGATGTTGAGTTGTCCTCCACTTGCCTCATTAAACATTGATGATGATGCTCCTGTATCCATTAAGCTCTTTTTCGAATCTCTAAAAAAGTGAAAAGATTATCAAGTGAACTTGTCTCCTTCACACTTGTTAATTGGATTTGAAAGGACATCTATTTGGTGTAAGTTTAACCCTTTTTCAGACCAAGTAGAATAATTTTGAAAAAGGAATACTCTAGTCATCATTGGCTAGAAGAGTTCTCCTAGGTATCGTTTTATACTTTTTCGGGGCTAGGGGACTAAATCTACCAAAAAATAACATTCTTTGGATTTAATTTGTAATTGCATTCCATTATCTTGCTTGCAGTATTGATCCTATTGTTGGTTCCCCCTTTTTGGTTATAAGCCTATTACCTCACCAATTTATATCACTAGCCAAACAAAACCTTGTTTATGTCCTTTGTAGCTTGACATCCTGTACCCTAAGAGGAATTATTCCCCTAAGTGTCCATGCCCCACATGCACTACCTTGCATTGAGCATAGGTATTTTCCATTGTTTGGAGTTGGTTGCTTACTCGCAACACTCATTTCCTCTATTGTATCATAGCATTAATTTTCCTATGGAAAAAAAAGATAGACAGGAAAAGATAATATCTCATATTGGCAACAGTCGTGTCTCCTTTGAACAGTGCACAAACATTTGAGTCCGTTGTCATCCAAATTTTGTGTTTAGTATGACCTTAGGAAGATAAGATAATTACCTAGAGTTTACTCTTCCGACTGGTTATTCTTCCAGTCCCTATGGAGAGTTCGTTGATTCTTCCTGCATCACAAAGTTTCATCATCAAGTCTATGCTTCCTGAGTTATCCATTTGTCTCATTCTCTTATTCAAACGAAGTCTATAAACATGTGTCTTCCATTTCTCAGAACTCTTGACTTTGCATGTCGGCCATACCCTCAGTGTGTCTCAGAATCACATGAATTTTTAGTCCCACCGTGCACCTTGGTCCTACTTTCATTATGGGTAGGTAACCTTGAACCCAGTAGTCGATATCTCCTTACTGGTCGCTAACTGGGGGGTTTTCCTTGTTTTCGACGGCAATAAATCTATTCACACATTGGGATTTGTGTAGTGTCTTGTATTCCATTAGCCTTATTGGTGGTTTCCTCACCTTTGTCGGTAGTCTTCATTATTGGATGTTATTCAAAGGGTTTTTTTCGTTCACTACTTGCATCTGGTGCATGCAAAAGATGCACATGGTCGTTGGTTTGTGAACAAACTCTTCGTTTGAGTTCCTCCAAATCATCAAGATATTGATTTGTACCTTCTGATGACTTATGAGAGATTCCCTAATTATCTCCTTTCAATGGGTCTCCTTCCATCGACTTAAGCTCATCTATTCTGGAAAGGAGGCCTAGAGTCCTATGAGTACCTAGAGGCTTGCAGTCATTAGTAGCAAGTTCCCCACCATCGACAATTGGGAATACATCAATGTCTCCTGATCGATGGATTCTTCAAGTGTTTAACCTCAACACATTTATTCACACTTGTAAGAATGTACTTGGTGCCTTAATAACTACTTTCATTATCAATAGGTTGTCTCACATTTGTTAGCAGTATACCTTAATGACCGATAATCAAACGAAGTCTCATTGTGTTTGACCTCAACTCCTCTATTCACATGATGTATACTTGTGCCTTTGGCGGATAGTGTAGAAGAATTTTAGTTTACAGTAGAAGATTTCCTAATTTATTGCTATCATTCATTGGACCAATACCTATATGACTTCAATGATCATGGGAGATCAGATTGTACTCCATTGTATACAAATATCTTCAGATTGATTTTGAGACTAGTTTTCACTGGGTCTTGTTCGTGACTATGAAAAAATATGGCATGTGTCTACTTTGTATTGCTTATTCATGGCCATGAACAATGTTTTGGTATATTTCCACATGAATATGCAGTGTAATTCCAATTGGTAGTCATGTGTGCAAAGTCATTATGAATTGGAATATTCTCATGAGAAACTAGCACTTCTAGCTGAGTCTCCATCACTCCACTTCTGGGAATTATAATGTATTTCGACCATCGTAGATACTCCTTTGACCTCACATATTAGGGGGAATCTATTATAGAAATTGTTTCCTCACCCCATGCAAATTTCTTAGAGGGAATTTCCATTTGCCTATGAAAACTTGAATGCACTTGTTGTACCTTCCAAAGCCAAAAAATCATATTTTCCCACATATACGCACACTACAATTTAGACAACATGCATATACACAAGTTGTGCCATTATAGCCCATGTACATTGGGTTTGGTGCCAAAAATTAAAAAATGTGTCGGGTTTCCATGTCACGTCATGAGATCCATGATCCTTGACCTTCCATATACTAGAAACATTCTGACTCAACCCTTCAATTCCATTTGAAGGATATAATTTGGACCATATCAAAACCATGGAAGGAGAGAGAATTCAATTTTTGAGAGAAAAGATACTCTGGAAAAATTTCACCTCACATTGAGTCTGCATCCCTTTATCCTTGAAAGTATGAACACATTGTTCAACCCCCAAGATCTTTCGTCTTTAATGGAGAACCTCATTGTCTCCTTTATATGAGCTTTCCTTTGGTGGAGGGTTGAAGTGGTGGAGGCCCAGCTGGAAGGAACTTAGTTTCTCATTTTTTATGTGTGTCGGCCCAGAAGTTTTTCACTTATACACTTATGTTGATCATTTTTAATAGAAATACTCTCTTCTCGTCCAATTAATATCTTGCAAATATTTGAATTGTTATTCCATGGGAATATTTGTCATGTATATTAATGGATTATGTTATTTTACGTGCTAACATTATATATTATCACCATATTCTTGCGTATATTGGTTGTTGAGGACAAGTTGCAGGTATAAATATTTGATTTTCATGCTCGATGATGGTCTTCATCGAACATTCAGATGAGGTAGGCTCTTAATATTGTCGTGTTCGCATTTATTTTATATAGCATACTTGGGATTAGAGTTGATTTCTACAGTCATTTCGTCTATTGTGTTTTACACCATGCCATAGAGTGATTTTCCTCGTAACATTGCACGAGGATATACAACAGTTTGTGTGATTGCTTTGCAAAACAAAATAAGAATCGCTTCAAATTATCCTCATAGGAATTGAAAACAGATTGAATATTTATTGTGTTGGAATATGTTATGTTCTTTGCATGACTAGAAATAGCGTCTATTTTACATTCATTTTCGTGTCCATTTTTGGGTCATCCTCGATTTTTGTGTCCATTTATGGACATTTTTTCGACACATGGCTTTTTGCCTATGTTTTTTTTATTTCCAGTTAAGGAATTAGGGTTTTTGACTAACCCACGTCATTGAATTAAGGTTTTGGATGTCGTTGGCTCTTATATGTGTATTGTATTGTAAACAATGCATGAATGAATGAATATAGAATATGTTGGTTTTCTCGGTTTCGGTTTCTATGGGAAAAATATATGTTTGATGTGTGTATTTTCCATAGTACATTTTTTGTTATTTGATTGAAATTACGTTTGCAGTAAATTATTGTACAAGGTTAAAATATACACATTGTCGAGAGAAAAAAATGTGCAAACAAAAGAAAAGACAACTATGTCGAATGCCAACAAATTATCAAAGAAAACCCTAACCCGATTAAATCGAATCTGAAAAAAAAACAATAGCCATCCATTTTGACCACCAACACAACAGAGCTAATTGCATTACGCCTGAAGGTCTTTCCCTATACACCTTTCACTTTTTTTCTCTCACACAGTTACTCTAGGCATAGGAACATGACCCAATAAAACACCAGAACAAACTTCAACAGAGAACAACACTTGCACTATGCATCAAGCATATACTATTATACAACAAACATGCAACCTAATTGCATCTGCATAAAAAACATAATTGAATATTCATATATGCAAACAAAAAATAAGAACTAGTTTCTAATATTCCTTGTCATGTAACATCCAATGCAAAAGATTTATTATGCTATGGCATAGATATGTAGAATTCAAACACCAAAATTGATGCAACTCGCAACACACAACACTTGAACATTGTCAACACATTCGTCTCTCTAAACACATTTATTTCCTGGTGATCTTTAATTGTCTCTCGTGCCCACACTTTTTTGTAAGAAACCCTTACCTGTTTAAATCGCCTCTGCAACGAAAAGAAAACAACAAGAAACCATTTCAACCAACAATAGAGAATAACTAAATGCACCATGCAAAATAACAATCAATTACTGATATTTCTAGAAATATATCATACAATGCACATGATTTCTTACCTTCTAACATAGATTTCAAACTTCCAACACCACAACTCCTATGAGTTGCAACACACAACACAACTTTTTCACATGTCAATTGTTAATTGTCTTAAGCGTGGACACTCTCCGCAACAAACCCTAGCCCACATAAATCACCCCTGGAAAAAAAACAAAACAACAACCAACCATTTCAACCAGCAACACAACAGAACTAACTACACTACCCATGAACAAAACCAACTATTGTATTTATCCAACCAATCTAGGTCAAATCAAGATAGCCTACGCACAAAATTTCTTACCCCACTTCCGAAGAACTTCGTCTTTCTCACTCGTAGCACACTATGTCACATTATCATGCAAACAACTCAAAAACAATTACTTTTAACAAAAAACTCAATTGTTGGAATCCATAAAATCCCCCTCACATAATCATACCATATAGTACACAAAAATATATTTATATTTATTAAAATTTGTCTATACATTGCATGCCACTAGTACCTACACCCCTCTCAGCCATGCGTTACAACTCCATAATTAAATCGCTTATTAAATTTCCACCGTCGAACCGACAATAAGTTGTTTCTTTTAACGACCAATCAGAAGCCATAAAAAAAAATTGAATCACTTGCAACAAAGTTCAACTATCGAAACAATTTATAGATTTTTGGTCCACACAAAAAATAATGAGCGGTCAACGCAAAATCGGTAGCATGCTATATCACATTAGCATGCAAAGAACTCAACAACAATTACATTGAAAACAAAATTTAATTAAAACTCGTTGCAATCCATAAAAACCCCTGCACCGAATCATCTCATACATTACACATAAATCTATTTATATTTATTAAAATATGTTTATACATTGTGAGATAGTGAATACATTTGCATGTTCTCGAGTCAACATCTGATACAATGACAATATTTGGGAACCGATATCATCTCATAACTTTGAAACTAATACCCGTAGCCCTCCCAACCATGCATTATAGTTCACAATTTAATCAGTTATTAAATTATCGTCGTTAGCGTGACAATAAGATGTTGTTTTCGACGACCAATCAAAAGCTAGTAAAAAAAATTGAATCACTTGCAACAAAGTTCAACTATGGAGAAAAGAAATATATTTTTTTTCAACACAAAAGCTAAATAGCGGTCAACACAAAATATATTACTATAATCATATGCATTCGACAGGGACTAATAATGGAAACTTTTAATATATTTAACTAGCACAACCATTTTTGAAATATTGTCCAACAATTTTTAATATATTTTTAATATATTTAACTAGCACAATCACTTTTGATATATCTACTTATGTCACCCACATAAATTGTAAATATATGCCTTATTACATGAATTAGTATATCTATTATTTAATATAAATATATTAATCGATATATACAATATAAATTATTTTATGTAGAGTATACAACTTTGTCTTCTAAAACTAAGAATACACGTAACACAAGGAAAACAAATTATACAATGTAAAATATCTCATTGTGTACAACATCAATTGATTTAATGCCATTTATCTTCAAATTTTGTGAATACACTTACCAAAACCAAAAAAGTTGTTGCATCGATCAATCATCCTCCTATAAAAGGGTGAGAGATTTTTGCATTTATTTTTAAAGAGAAAACTCTCCCTTTAAGTATCTTGGAGTTTGAAGCCATCATTGGCTATTGAGAAAACTTTCGAAATCTTAAAATAAAACAAGGTATGAGGTCTTCCCACACTTTAATGGAATTATTTCCTTTCTACATATCCATCCATAGAACTTAAACTCCAATGTATGTGGCATCATTTTTATGGGTCAATGCTTTGAATTCTCCACTAGGAATACGTATCATGCTCGCGAATGATTGAACCAACATTGCACAATCATATCATGAATGTCACACTTGGTCTTGAGATTTAATGTCAATGCAACAACTTTCTTTTGGTAGGTATTTTGTTGGATATTCTATTTTTGCAAGAAACCATGGTGGAAGAAGCAAAAGCAAGGGCCTTAGTAACAAAACTATTGCCTAGTTGGTATTTTTGTGCCATAGACTTTGTGTGTTTGTCTGGGGGCTTATGTGTGGCCTGAAACCCTATCAGGGTTTTTCTTTCTCCCTTTGTAACATATGTAGGTATTCTCCTTAGGAACTCTTCTTTAGGGCAACCAGTCCATCTCTTTTTTAAACTCTTATATTGTGGTTAATAATGACTTATTAGCCACAAAAAAACCTTATCCTTACAAGCCACATAAACTTTACAGTGTCCTCTAGTGAAGTGTGGGGCTCCAAAACAATATTAGACCCTATGGTCGAGTATTTTAAAGGAATATTCCATGACTATGGACTAATTGATATTGTTCCTATTGAGTATGTTCCTACATGGCACAATGGAAGAGGATGGTCAGAGAGCATAGCCAAAAGACTGGATAGAGTGTTCATGTCAGAATATATTGTCTCTTCGTTTATGAGGTATAGATCCTCGGTTCCTTATCCTTACATATCTGATCATGCTACGGTTGTGTTGCAATTTGATGATGGACAACAAAAGATAGCTTATCCTTTTAAAATAAACCCTATCTGATTGGAAGAGAAGGGTTTTAGTGATTTAGCTCTTCAGTGTGGAAGTCCACAGAGTTTGATTCAGAACCTTCAGCGATGAGATGATTGGTATGAAAAATGAAATCTTTAAAACACAAAGTGATTGGTTTGGAGAAAGTACAAAAGAAGTTGACATTCCTTGAGCTAGAATCTGTAAAGGATGACTTAGAGAAGTCATACAAGTCCAAATCCAATGGGAGGGCATCGGTGGATATTGACATCTATATCAAAGAGCTAGAAGATAAAAGGAAGAAGTACCTCTTAGTCGAAGAAGAAACATGGAGACAAAAGAGCAGGGCCATTTGGCTACAATAGGGAGATCAAAATACAATTTTTTTTCACCATTATGCTAATCACAGAAAAAACCAAAATGAAATATGGGAGATGAAGGATGACTTTGGCATAAGTCATACTAGACATGAAGACATTGAGACTGAAGTTGTGAGACACTTCAAAGATTTCTACATCGATTATGGGTAGAACACCATTGTAGATCAGGTGAAAGAAGTGAAATATTATCCTAGCCTCTTCTCTGAGAGAGATGTTCAGGAGCTTGAGAAACCCAGTTCTATAGAATAAATTAAACTAGTCTTGAAGAGTTTTTCCAAGGAAAAGAGCCCTGACTTGACGGTTTGATGGTGGAATTTGTTCTAAAGTTCTTAAATTTGATTGAGAATGATGTTCTGGAAGTAGTGGATGAGTCAAGGAGATCTGGATCGATGATAAGTTCATTAAACTCAACCTTTATAGAACTTATACATAAGGTGGATAAGCCTTCTATCTTTGGGGACTTCAGGCCTATTTCCCTTTGCAAATTTTCATACAAAATCATTGCAAAGGTCATAGCGATAAAATTGAATTCGTATCTTTCTAAGTCCTTATCATTGGAGAAATTTAGTTTCTTAAAGGGAAGACATGTATTGCATGTTGTTGGAGTAGCACAAGAATTTTTACATAGCATGAAATCCAAAAAATTGAAAGCCTTAGTATTAAAATTGGATCTCCAGAAGGCTTAGGATTATGTTAATTGGGATTTCCTCAGGATAGTCCTATTAAAGATTTGTATTGGACTAATTCTAACAAATTGGATCATGAGTTGTGTAAACACAACATCCTTTGTGATTTTGGTTAATGGCAAGCCTACCTCATTTTTCAAAAGTGGTCACACACTAAAACAAGATTACCCTTTATCACCTTTACTTTTTATTTTGCTTTCCCTTTATCACATTTACTTTTTATATTGGTTATGGAGTGTCTCAATTTAATGCTCAAGCATGCGCAGGAAGATGGTAAAATATCGAGGGTTAAGACCTCAAGAATCCTTGAGATCATTTTCTTTCTATTCGTGGATAATGTCTTGATCATGACCAAAGCACCAGTTTTCGAATGACTAGGAGGTGATAGAATCAGTTTTGTCCTTATTTTGCAGAGCATCAGGTCTAGTCATAAATCCCCACAAATATTCCTTACATTATTCTAGTGTTGAGGATTATGAACTCGATGTTTTCAAAGATTTTTTTCCCTTTAAATTCATTGACTTGGACGCAGTTTTTCGTTACCTTGGATTTTACCTCAAGCCTGCAAATTATTAGTTAGAGGACTAGAGATGACTTCTACAAAAATTCAAAATAAGGATCAAGATTTGGTGTCATCGTTGGTTGTCTTTAGGTGGGAGGTACGTTCTTGTCAAAGCAGTTTTAGAGAGTTTACCAGTGTTATGGCTGGCAGTTGCAAACATTCCAATCTTTTTTCTCTCTAATATTAGACATTTTATGTGCAAGTTTTTTTGTTCGGGCTGTGGGAATTCCAAATGTATTCATCTTTGCAAATGGGAGGACCTTGCAAATCCAAAAGCTTATGGTGGTTGGCGTTTTAAGAATCTTGCATGGTTTGGTAGAATGTTGGTTTCGAACACTCTATGTGGTGTCTCATGAAGGATGTACTTTGGCACAAGATGATAATGGACGATTATCTTCCTTCATCCTCAGTGGTTTCTTGGCTCAGAAGATCCTCAGTGACCTCTAACAAAGTCTCCAACACCTGGAGATGCCTTCTCAAATATTTTCATGTGGTGGTAGATTGGATTGCTTGGAAGCCAGGATCTGGAATGAGTATCCGACTTGGAGAAGACTCGATTCTTGGGCTGGGAAAGAGGCATTTTTTTTATCTAGTAGTCTCATTTGATCTCTTAGGTTGAGGGGCTATCACTTTCTTTATCAAATGACAGACTTGGGTAGGAAAGGTGTTGTCATGACACACTGGAAATATGCATTAGAGATGGTCTTGGTCGGTTTAGAGGTAGCAGAATAGGATTTTTTTTGCAGATCCTTGGATCAGGAAGGTATTTTTTTGTGAGATTCTCTGGATGAGTTAGTTTGGACAGGGAGCAATTATGCGGGTGTCATCACAGCAAAAAATGCCTATGATGCCATAGCTTTGAAGATCTGGACTCATAGCAAAAAATCGTGGCACAAATCATTATGGAAGTGGGAATTGGCTCAAAAGATCAAACTTTTCACATGGCTTATGATAGAGAACAATATACTCACATGGGAGAATTTTCAAAGAAGAGGGCATCAAGGTCCGGGCATTTTTTCTCTTTCTCATCAAGATTCTAAATCGACCCTTCACTTGATGATACATTGCACATTTTCTCAATAAGTTTGGACATAGTTGCTAGCAACACATAACATAAAATTTGGTTGGAATGGTTGGAACCTTCAAAATCTATTTAAGGATTGGTGTCTCAGGAATCCACTTTGGCACATGATTCCCTCCATTATTTGCTCGAAAATATGGTTGGAAAGAAACTCAATAGTACTTGAGGAAGGTCAGGCATCTACAACCTCGGTGATCCACGGGATCATGGGATGGTTAGGGAGAACAAAGGAGATAAAGAAACCTCCCATTAAATCCAAAACTCCTCCTCTGATATTAAATGGAAGAGAAGCATGTTGGTTTGATGGGGCTGCACAAAGAGGTTGAAACATTTACAGAGCAGGAGGAGTTATTAGGATAAATAACCATACACAATATAGGTGGTCGTTGAACTGTGGTCCCGACACAAACACCAGAGAAACAATTTTGGGAATGTGGGAACTATTATCCTTGGCTATCTGATTGCATATTTATGATGTTCAGGTGGTCGGTGACTCGAAGATTATAATAGACTGGATGAATCGAAAATGTGACCTCCAGGTCACGGGTTTGGATTTTTGGAAAGATTGGATCAAGGCCCTCATTCCATAATTCTCAGCTTTAGATTTCTTGCATACTTATAGATATTTTAAACAGGGGGCAGATGAGCTATCCAAAAAAGCTTTGGAACTTTCGGAAGGAATATTAACATATTTTCAGATGGAGGATGGGCTTGTGGGTCCAAATTTGTTCCTAAACCTTTTTTGATGCATTACCACATTTACTGCTATGTAGTTTTAATATTTATGTTGGTACTCGAATCTCAGGAGTGTTGTATGGTTTGGACTTTTGTACTATACTGGTAGAATTTGAAGTCTGAACTATAGATAGGTCTTCTTATAGCATTGTGTGAGTGGAGTTGCAATGTTTTGTTGATACTCCATTGTTCATCCAGGGCTTACTGTAATCGTAGCCTGAATTCTAGTTTTTAGACTGTGTGTAATCACTATGACGAAGTATTGTAGTGCAAAGAAACTTTTTATATATATATAATATATAAGAGAAATTTTTCTTTTGAAAAAAGGTGTATTTTCAACTTTTAAAAATATATGACATTAAATCAATTAATATTGTCCACTTGACATATTTTACATTTTACAAGTGGTGTATTCTTAATTTTAGAAGATAAAGTTATATACTCTACACTAAAGTAATTTATACTGTATATGATTGGTATATATTTGTTAACCTATTTTATATTAGATAATAGATATCCTAATTTATATAATATTTACTTTGTTGTAAGGTGTATATTTACCATTTATTTTTAATAATATTATTCAATACATTTTATCATATATAATAATAATTAAAAGGTTAATTTCAACATAAAATAATTTAAACTTATGAATCTTAAATAAGATTAAAATTACTTGAAGTCCTTTTTAAAATACAATATCAATATTTTAAAACAAAAAATAATCTAACTAATAAAAATTAAATAGGATTAATAAAAATTAAATAGGATTAAAGAAAAACTATAAAATCATCTAAATTAATGAACATTAAATAAGAGTAATACAAAAACCACTATAAATCCTTTTTAAATTGAACATAATATAATCTAAACTTATAAATCTTAAATAGGACTAATACGTAAATTACTACAAAAACTTCTTTAAAATACAATATTAATATTTTAAAACACAAAATAATCTAAACTAATTAACATTAAATAGGACTAATAGTAAACATTAAATAGGATTAATAAAAAAAAACACTAAAAGTCCTCTTTAAATTATTACAATAGAGGAAAATTCATATATCACATTGTTGGCCTCCTTATACCTCAAGGTAAGTATAAAAAGTTGATTTCATTTACTATTCATAGAAACAAGTCTTGAGCCAATTTATAGGGTTTTTCACTAGAAATAGTTATGGCCCATGGATGACGTGTCATAGAGATTCCATAAAGGAGAACCATCAATTTTGATATTGTCAACTCTTTTGCACATCCAAAACAATTATTAAAGTATTTGGATTCTTAAGAAAACATTTCTAGCTAATCCAAGTATACCAATTCAAACATGAATTTTCAGATTGATCCAAGGGAAAGAAAGAATATCTAACCCAAAAAACCAAAAAATAAATAAAAAACCAAAAAACAATCTAAAAAAATAAATAAAAGAAACCTTAAGTAAATACTAGAAATCAAATGAAAAAAACAAATTCATATATCTATACTAATGAAAATAACCAAAGAAAAAAGTAATTACCAATGCCCTAATCTATCTCAATCTCAGAAAAAAATATAGAACATCTCATGATCATCTTTAAACTTTACCTACATAAGTATGAAAACAAGAATTAAGCTTCTTGTCAAGAAGAAAGACAAGAAAGATATAGGATCAAAATCCTTTAGCCTTTAAAATGGTCAAATTAAGAGATACACCCTTGCATGCACTTCTAAAAAAAATATATTAAAATCAAACAATTTGCCTTAAATATTTTAAAAAGGATAGTTTGTACATTTCATTTCCCTTAAATATTTAATAAAAAATAATAATTTGTACATTTCATTAAGTGAATATGCAACGTACATACTTCTCTCTACTTTTTTTAAAATAAATGAATAAGGTCAACTTATTGATTTCCAATTTCGTTCCATTTTTCGAGATGGTTTGGTTGAAGTCATAATCATATGATGTATACGTTCATGTCTACTTTCGTACTAGCCTTAGTTAAAGCTAGAGGATTGTATGGTGGATGTTAATGGAGTGTTCTAATAGAAATAGTTTTTTAAATTGAAAACGAACTGGTGGTTGGTTATTAATATATTTACAAGGCTAAAGCTAGAGGATTTTATGGTGAATCTTAATGGAGTGTTCTAATAGAAATAGTTTTTTAAATTTTTAATTGAAAACGAAGTGTTAGTTGGTTATTAATATATTTGCGATAAATAGTTTTGTTGTCTAAGAAAGATTCAGTTTTCAATTTGTTTGTTTAAGAAATTTTCATGTAGTTCTCTTGATGGTTATGAATCGCAATTGTTGTCTGGATAGTTATGAATTTCACTTGTAGATTTGATTTGTTGATGGTTATGAATTCTTATGAAATTTAGTGTTGTTTACATGAATATATATAATTGTTTTCTGAAATTGTTGTAGGGTATGTATATATAGATATTATAAGTTCAAATCTAGAAGGAGTAGGGTATGTATATGGTAGCTAGTGTTTGGCTTCAGTGATCTTAAAAATAAATTATTATTATTATTATATTATTTAATTTGTAATTATTTGTTTATGAAAAAATTATGTTATTTATTAACATATTATTTTATTTCAAATATTATAATTGATTTATAAATCCGATATCAAGTGGACAAGGCATGATGATTTGAATCTAACAAGTCACATTGAAATCCTTTATTGGACCAAGAAGTGCTTTACAACCCAATATGAGAAAAATGTTCATGTAACATAACCCATTAAAATAATAATAATAAATTACAAAAAATAATATATATATATATATATATATATAATACACTTAATACTATTAATACTTTAATATTAATGTATTAAATCAGCATAGATCTATCTTAACCTTGGATTTATCAAGAACCTAGAGGGATCATATCTGTTGGTGTGAAAACCTTCTTTTGAGTACAAAACTTAAGGTAAGGTTAAATGTTTGCACCTTAAGATGGATCATATTTCTTTGGGTGCTTGATAGATCCCACTTTTTTTTTTTTGTAAATAAAAGGTTGGATCCTGTTATATTAATATCGGCAAAAAACATATCTGAAGGTGATGCCAGCTGTCCCGCCTAAGCAGGAAACCGGGACAGCTGGGCACCCAAGTCCAAGTGTCTTCCTGTTTGCAGAGTGAACAAAATTTATCCAAGATGTCTCTGCTACGTCCCGCCCGAAGGAAACCGGGACGAGCAGGCAAAGTCTTAAAACTGGTGCTATTGTCTAGAGCTAAGAGACAACTATAATTAACTAGCTTAAAGCTTAAACTAAAATAACTGTGCCATAAACAAAGTCTGAGTTTGCAAATCATGTAACCTCGGGACCCTAGTATGTGTCGTCGGCCATAGCTGAGTGCTTCCATCGAGCAAGAAAGGCGTAGACTCTGGCGCAGGTCGGGCACTGCTTCTTCGGTGTGGCTCTCGAATGTGCTGCATAGAACATGTCAAGGCGTTGTTCGAGTCTTGCTGTGCGGAAGACCTGGTCATCAAGCAGCTTTCGTATCTCGAAGAGGAGACTGAGAAGGTCCCAATCCACTGAAGTGTGCTGCTCTGGGAAATTGTTATCCGCGCGCTTCTCTGTGGTGGCCGCTTTTCCTTTTTGCTCATTGTGTGCCTCTGCTGCCTTAGTGAGCTCGGGGGGTAGCTCTTCCACCACATAGCATGGTGTGTAAGGCTTTTCCTCTCCTGGAATGTCTTCTAC